>RJWT010008254.1:0-26514 GCA_004365215.1 Cuniculus paca | reverse complement strand
TCTTGTAGGTAGATAGAGGCAACTGGTAATAGTGCTCATGGATGTAATGGACCAGAGTCACAAGGGTGAATTTTGTGTTGTCTCCATAGCATAACAAACTAAAGGTGTTAGTGGGATCCAAAATGCACAATACATATTGGGAAAGTCAAAGGGGAGGAATTATCTAAAAAGGGAAGGAAATGACCACTCTTGATCTATTGTCATGATTTGAAATTCAGGTTGTAGTCATAGTTCTAATTAGTTTCATTTTATTCTGATTTGTTTGATTTTCTTATACTTGATGGCATGGACAGCTATTTTAAAGATAACAAAATATATAATTGCAGCCATCGAGGATGTCTACTTATCTTGTTTAGAAACCCTGTATGGCTTCCATTGTTTGTTTTGATTGATTTTACTCTATTCTGTGTGGTTTGATTATAATATGTCTGAAGGTGTAGGCAACTATTCTGAAGATAACAAATATTATGGTAGCCAATGCTGTTTCGCTAATATCTTGAAATTCTATATTGTTTACATTTTTCTGCTTTTTTTGTTTTGTTTTATTATGTTTTGTTTTGTTTCTACTGTTTTAGTTTGTTGTATTTTGTTTGATTTTACTTATCCCTGATGGTATGGGCAGGTATACTGCAGATAACAAGAGCCATTATGGTAGCCTTATGGATTGCTTTGTTTTTTGTTTTTTGTTTGTTTGTTTTTTGTTTTTTTTTTCTTTTTTTACACTGTTTCAAAGTCATGTTCCATGTTCATTGCTTTGTTTTGATTGACTTTACTCTGTTTTGTTTTGTTTGGTTGTATTCTTTTAAAAAAAAATCCCATCAGCTGGTAATCAAGCATTCAACACAATAAGTTTTTTGGGGGGTGGGGAGCGCTGCATTTTAGATAACTGTAACACACAGAGAGCATAGAAACATGTAGTCATAGAAAACTATGGAGATTGGTACAAACTAACATCTGCCCTCCCTTTTCTAGCACTGGCAAGTTTATAATATATTGCTAGCACATTCTATAAGTTTACAATATTATATTTTCCATTCTCTCTCCAATCCAAATATCCACAATAACTACAACTTTAAGCCCAGAATTGATAAGACTATTTTGAAGAATCCTGCTATTTTAGTCTATTTTCTTCTGTTGTAAAGGAATATCATAACTGGGAAAATTAAAACAATCGAATGTTATTCGGCTCATAGTTTTTGAGGCTGAGAAACCTAAGAGCACAGTGCTGGGACCTGACAAGGTTCTGCTTGGGTGTCTTAACACAGCTGTAGGGCAAGAAAGTCCACACAAGTCACAGGGAGAAATTAGACCCAACTTCTACTAGGAGCACACTGCCACAATAACTAAGCAATAACAGCCTTAATCCATTCTTGAGGATGATGGTTTAATATCTTAGTCATATTCTCAAGGTCTTTCTTCTTAGTACTTTCAAATGCTCAATTCAATTTCAACATAAGTTTTGGAAGGGACATTCAAACTATACCATTCACAATTGTTCATTACCAATAGGTAATTTGTAATCTATGTATGAACTTATATGTTAATTTTGAAACCAATATTTGCTAGAAATGCACCAATAATATATCTAAGACAAGAAAGTTATGAAAACTACAGATTTTTAATTACAGATATTGCAGCAATTCAGCTCAGGTAGCGTTTTCCAAGTATTAGTATAGTTCACATGTTGGTTAAGGCTCTCTAGAGGAACAGAATCAATAAAAGTATGCGTGTAATTATGCTAGAGAATTGATGGGGGAGGCTTACAGGATCAGAGGTGGAAGGGCTCACAATGGCCATCTGTGTGCTTAGAAAGCCAGAGGATCCAGCACTGCTCACCTCTAGAAGCTGAAAGTTGAAAATAAGAGAATGCAGTGCCCACCAGAGGACAACTGCCTGAAAGCTTCCTGGAGTCACTGGTTTAAGCCTGCAACAGAAGGCTGAAGAAATTGGAATCTGATGTCCTCAGAAGCAGCACAAACATATCTACGCAAAAGAATGGTGCTTACAAAAATAAAAAACCAAAAACAAACAAACAAACCCCCAGTTTCCTCCTTCTTTCCCTTTTCTTTCTTCCAGACTAAAAGCTCATTGGCTTGTGCCACCAATGATCAGGGTAGGTCTTCTTCCCAAACCTTCAGTTTGCTGACCTACTTACCAATCCTGTCTGGAAACATCCCTCAAATACCCCAGGGTGTTTTGCTAATCTGCCAGGCATTTCATAATCTAGTCAGATTGACCTTTCAAAATTAGTGATCACAGTCTTCAAAATCTGATCACCATATACACATGGAGACAGAGTTTGAGTCCATTTAAACTATCAGACTGTGGTATCTTTCCAGATACAGATACCTATATTTTAGCACTTGGCACTGGATGACACCCAGTTCTTGTTAGCAAAACTGCTAATTTTCTTCATTTGGTGATCTGGCAGGAAATAGTCTATCCCTGGATAAAATAGCAAATTTAATTGTAACATTTTTAGGTCAGGTTACAAAACAATGCATCATGCTAATTTGGGAAACATACTTTGTTTTGTGTGTGTGTGTGTGTGTGTGTACATGTGTGTGCATACATGCATGCACATACATATGTGTACAATTTTAGCAGTGATTTTTTGATCTAATGATTTCATTTTCTGTATTTCATACTTCCTATATAAGCCATGAATTATAATGAAAATAATGAAGTTATTACCACTACTTACAATATAATAATAATAAACCTACAGAGCATTAGCAGTAAGATATTATATCTAGGTAACAAAATTCTCTCTCTTCTGCCTACATTTCCATAGTAGCTGATCGATTTTTGAGAAATGTTAAATTGCATCATAAAGATTTCCCTTCTTTGTGTTTATATGCATAGAAAAGGAGAAAGGAAGAGACAGCTCATAAGATGTGTTATGAGAAATAAAGTAATTCTGAGTACCAACGAATTACCTGTCATGTAATATGGCATTAAGGTTGCACAGCAGCGATAAAACTGTCTCTAAATAAACTGTCTCAGTAACATCATTGATTCTTTAGGCCCTTAGGGATCTCAGGAAGTAGATATAAGTATTGGTGTTCAAAGCTTCAAAAGTGTTTGCTTCAGAAATGACAAGTTCTACAGATGAAACAATTTCCAGTCCTTGTCTGAAGACCCTTGGCCTCTTAGAGAGTGGGGGGATATTTGACATGCATAGCAGAGTTTGTAAAGTGGTTCTCTCCAGTGGTATATATGTGAACTTTTGCAAGATATCCCCTGAGAGGGTGTGGATGTGGCAGCTGGGAATCAAGATCAGAGTCCTGTACTTAAAAAGACAACTCGATCACAGAAAGTGTGAGACAGAGTGAAACCAGACTCTTTCAGTACTGCATAGGGTTGGACACAGAAATATTAAAGCCAGTTAAAGTTGCCAAGGGACAAAGTACATGGAGAGTTATCCAAGACAGGGCTTAAAAAAGGCTGTCATTATTTCTTAAATATTACACAAATTTTAGACATAGAATATGTTCTACATTTCAAACTGAGCATTCTGTATTCCAGAGTGACTGGTTATTTATTTGGCCCTGTATTCAGTTGATTAGCTCATAATTTTATCTTACTCAAGTAAAATTGTTGCTTATAAATTATGATTTCTCAGAATAGCATCCCCTTCTTATAAATATTAAAGTGTGAACAGAGAAGCCTGTGTTGGAATAGAGGTGGTCTTCAAAAGATGTTGACTTACCAGTTCTCACATAAGACCTGAGTAAGACTAGAACCAAAATATCATGATATGTACATGGCATAACATGATATAATATCAATAATAGCTATAAATAAAGTAATTGTGGATGTCTCCTCAAAATTTATATATTGAAATTCTAACCCCCAAATTGATGATATAAAGAGTTGAGGCTATGGAGAGGCATTTAAGTTATGAGCGTAGAGCTTCATAAATGAGATTAGTGCCCTTATAAAAGAATGCGAGAGAGCTAGCTTACTCTTTTTCTGTAACGAGGATAGAACAAGAAGACAGAAATTGATCTGCAACCTAGAAGACATTACTTAACAGAACAGAACCATCCTGCCACCTTGATCTTAAGACTTCCAGTCTTAAGAACTGTTAGAAACAAATTCATGCTGTACCAGTCTTTGGTATTTTGTTGTAGCAGTCATATTAAAATAGATATCTGAGGCAGATAGCCCTGCCTTATTTTTGCACTTAGGACATATTCCGGGGCAACTCATGCCTCAGTCATTGTTGCTACTTCTCGTTTTCTCAGTTTGCCTCTTAAGTAAGATAATCCTTTCAGGACCGTTTTGAAGATGTTGTTCAAATACATTTCATCTCTCTTTAAAAACTAAATAACCTCATAAAAAGTCACTAACTTTCATAGGCCGCATTCAATTTCTCCCATTCCTAATGCATCCTACATAATTTTACCTTTCCAAGAAGTATATTTTACCTGTGCATTTCCCAATCCTTATGGAATTAAGTATAAGTTATCTTGAACTTTTGGATTTATCTTGCTCAATAAAAGTCTGAAGATGAGATGTGCCAGCTTTATTTATTTATTTATTTTGTCTTTTTGAGACAGAGTCTCTTTATGCAGTTCAGGCTGACCTTGGGCTCACTTTGTAGCCCAGGCTAGTCTTGAGCTTGCACGATCCTCTCTCTCAGCCTCCCGAAAGTGCTGGGATTATGGAAGTGCACCACCACGCCCAGCACCTGTTCTATTTTATAACAGCAAAAAGACCATAGGCTGAGGAAAACAAAAACAAAACGGAAATGACCTTGAAGTAAAACAGTATGGGATTAGTCTGAATGTGATGGAAAGCTAGTGAAGTCACTGGAAGCACTGAAAGCAAGGATTCGGTGACAGAATTACACAGGATCATTTGACCCAAAATTTAGTGAACAGAAATGAGAATGAGAGTGGGGCTTGAGTATTACAAGATGAAAAGGTAGGGAGCTATTAGAAAATTATTGAAAATCTATAAGATTGTGGTGGGCTAAGCAGAGTAGCAATAAATTAGGTAATCAGACATGTTCAGACTTGGGACATATTTTTGAGGTTTAGGATATTCTGATAGATTCAATACAGTGTTTAGGAAAGCAAAAAGAAATAAAGGTGACTCTACGTTGTTTGACTGAAATATCTGGAATATTTAGATACCATATACTCACACGGAATTACAATGCATGAAGAACAAGCTTGGGGTGAAGATCAGATATTGAGTATCTCATGTCTGAGATGCCCTTTCCATGCTACATCTATTATTTAAATGGAGATATTCTTAAATCTTTAGATTAATGGCTAAATCTCAAGATAGAGATACAGATTAGAGACCTTAATGTGGAACAATATTTACTGTGCTGAAATTAAATGATACCATCAAATGAATGAGGAATCAAATTTCTGATCTGAGGTCAATCAAAAGATGAGAAAGGAAACTGAGAGCAGCATATGAGGTCAAAAAAGGCAATGTAAAAATAAAGGAGAATGAACGATCAGCTGTATTTGAAGTAAGATAGAAATTGGACAAATATTTAAACATTGAAGTCATTGATGATCTTGCACAGATTATTTTGGTGAATTGGCTGGAACAAAGTTGATTAGAATGAGTTTAAGAAAATATGAAAGAAAAAGATTTGTAAACAGACTATGTAAAAAAAAATTCCCCTTAGACAAATTTTTGCAAAGCAGAACAAATAAATGGAACAGTAAATGCAAAAGAAGTATCATTAAGAGGAAGGTTTTATTTTTTAAGTTAGTATAAATTATAGCACATCTGTACGCTAATAAAAAAGATCCAATAAGGAAAAGACAAATAAGAATTTGTAAGATTTCTGTGTTAATGAACTTAGACAAATGAGAAGAAATAAAGTTCATTATTCAGATGGAGGGATGAGACCTGAAGATATAAATACTTCATCAGTCTTAGCAGTAGGAAAGCAGAGTATAGTACATGTGCCTACATGTAGATTACATAGCTCAGTAGCACAGTAAAGATTTATGAAAATACTGTGATGACCATTTCTATTTACCCAGTGAGCCAGGAAATAAACTCATGTGCTTAAAATGAAAAGGAGGTGTTAAGATTTGAAAAGTAAAGAAAGGGAAGAGAAAAGAAAAGAAGGATATGAGACAACAAATGATTATTTCACAATACTAAATGCCCAATTCAGCTTCATGTTCAAAGATCTAAAATGAAATCTGGTAGATTGTAGGTGAGATCCATACATATATGTTTAGCTTCAGGAGTACAAAATAATTCATTAAACAAAGTCGAAGCTGTGCCCTTGTAAGTAAAATATAGTAAAACAATATGAGAGGGCAAAGAAATTGAGAATATATGCAAAGAATGATTATAACAAGAAATAATAGCATGTCATTTAAATTGGATAAAAAAGGATATGAGGACAAGGCTACTGGAGATGAGTATTAGAGCGGTGCACATCATAGATAATAGACTGTTTAAAACAAATTAAAGAAAGACTGGATGTTTCCATAAGTTCTAGGAAATGACCATGATAATGAGTACCTGGGGAAAGATCATTGGAAAAGAGGAAGTCAAGTGAGAGCCAAATTTATTGAAAAGTTATGTACAGGATTATTGAAATAACAAGGAATTCGCAACACAATATTGGAAAGAATGACCTTAAACTCCAAGCAAAAATCAATAGAATGATTGGAAAGATGAAAGGAAAAAGGCAGGGAGGGAGGGAGGCAGGAAGACGAAGGATGGAGAGAAGCAAAGGAGGAGGGTGAAAGGTAGAAGACACAAAAGCAATGATTAAAGGCCTGGAAGTTGCCTGACCATAACCATTAGGGAAAGTTTGCTGGAGGATGGAGCACAACAGCTAGACGTACAAAATAGCCACAGTTGTGATACAAATAAGAGGTCCACCATCACGGCAGAACAATCCAGAGAGGTAAGAGTTATCACCTGGCCTTATATTTCAGAGAACCAGGATTGATTTGTCCAAGTGCACACAGTTATTAAAAGGAGTCAAAATAATTGTTTCTGATTCCACATTCAAAATTTGCCAACTTCACTACCTAACTATACTGATAAGTTGTTTCACCTTCAAATATTTTAAACGAAACTGAAGAATTAGCCTTCAAAATTAAAATATAGATGAAACTGATGATTATTTTAGGAAGATAGATTTCATTAATTAAATTTATAAAACTGACATTCTTTCAGTAGAATCTCTGTTCCATAAAAATGCATACTTCTCCATATGTTTTATGCTGGGAAGTATTACATTATATGTGAGGACAGCTCATTTTAAAAATATACCAATATTCTATCTTTGGGGTGGTATGAAAATAAATACATTTCTCAAACTTTGAGTGATGAACTAGATATTCTTTCTTCTTTATTCCTAGGACACAAAAGTAAAGAAAAACAGTAGGAAGCCCCCGTTACTGTCTCCTTTCTATTTATTACAGTGGCACTACTTGATTTAATTTACGTTCAGTTC
This sequence comes from Cuniculus paca, assembly GCA_004365215.1. Lineage (NCBI taxonomy): Eukaryota > Metazoa > Chordata > Mammalia > Rodentia > Cuniculidae > Cuniculus > Cuniculus paca. Next base: position 19,055 of record RJWT010008254.1, on the reverse strand, counting down.
TATAGGAAAAGGTTGTCATTAGTTACTGCAGACAAAAATAGCAGTAATAGTGGAAGTCACCTTGATAATTCCACTTAAACTGTAATTTACTTTCAAAACAAATAAAATCCTCTGGGCTGTTATTTTGTTCAGGATTGTGATATTGTTCAATAGAATTTTGTAAGCATAACACAATTCAATAATATGTGCAATAACAAGTATTTCTTTTTTAACAAGATGCCAAATGGACAATATCATAATATTTTAATGCATTAGCTATAATACTGTCCTAAGTGCTTGCATAAATTTTCTACTTTTTGAATAAAAACATATTTTTATCTATATAATTTCCATATTAAATCCTCAGGTAGAGAATGGAGATACAGTACACTGTATAACAAAGGCTTATTCTTGGCTAGTTTAGCACACATTATATAATAGTGTGTATGGACCAAACGTTCGCATAGTACATAGTCAATATTTGAGCCAATAATCAAAGGTAAAATGGTAAACCAGGAGTGGGATGTAGCTCAGGAGAAGCACACTTGCCTAGCATGAGGTCCTGGGTTTCATTACTATCACCATTAAAAAAAAAAGTGTGGCAGAAGCTCCCAGCCTAGGCAACTTAGCTACTTAATAAGAAACTTTCACAACAAAATAAATTTTAAAAAAAGGAGCTGAGGAGGTAGCTCAGGGCAAAGACTCTGGGTTCAATTCACTGCATTGCAAGAATTAAAAATAAGTGGGAAAAGCAATCTAGATTCTGGAAGCACCCCTTATCCAGCAGACATTCCTCCTCATTCTCTCCTTAATCTCTCCTCACTCTCTCCTCTCTGCCTCTTCAAGTATTCTTTTGCAGTCAGCCTATTACATGGAACCACTCAGACATTTATTATCACCCTTTGATTTTATCCATAGAAATATGGTGCTCGTTAGAATCTGAAGAAGAGATTAGAAGTAATAATTAATAATAATAATAATAAGGACTTCAAAACCTAGGAGTTATGTTTATGTGGGCCCTTTAATACCATTAAGATTCACCTATTAGACTTTCCTTTAATGTTATAATAATGTTAAAAGATAAAATTATAGCAAATCTAGTTTTGCAGCTCATAATTGCTATATTTCTGGTTCAGAACACTTGGACACTTGGCCCTATCACATGGGCAGGAGAGAGAGATGGACAGAGAGAAGTGATGAGTGCAGATGGCCATGAGGTGCAGATGGCCTGATTGGATATAGTTGTCTATCTTATATGAACATGGTTTGAACATGTTGCTACTCATGACTGGCTGAGACTCAGATACTTGTAGTAAGAGTGGGTTGCAGCCTATTTAAATATCTAATTAGTTAATATAATGACTGACATATTGTGTCAACTTGAGAAGTCTATAAGCTTAACAATGTAAATCAGAAGTTCTACGTCCTAGGGTGTAGAGGACATGCCCTTACCACTCTAGGATGTTGCTCATTGTGTCAATTTGAGAAGGTTAGAAGTTTAAGTAAGTGACTCAGCAGGAGGCCAGGGTCCTTGCTCTGTAACATCCTGAGCCTGTACAAGAAGAGGGCAGGGAGATGATGTGAGTGCTACACCCACCTGAAGATGGGTAGCTTGCTTACAATACAAGCGAGGAAAAGAGGCTTGTTCCCCCATTTTTGCTTTTACTGTCTTCTTCCACCTTGAAGTGTTGTCCCTGTGCCATGCCACCCTGTCTTGGAGCCAGCTACTTATGGACTGAAACTTCTACAAATTGAGTTAAACAAACCTTTCCTTCCTTAATTTTGGGTGTTGGGTATTTTGGCTTAGCAACAAGAGAAAAGTAACTGAGACAGTTAAGTTACAGTTTCCTGTGTACAGAGAAATTCTTAAGCCAAATTATTTTTTGTGCAAGTGGCATTAAATCTAAGGCCTTCATACTGAGCTACATCTCTAGACTATTTTTTTTTTTAGACAAGGTCTTGATCTTGCTAAATTCCTAAATTGCCCAGTGTGGGATTGAACTTCTGATCCTCCTGTCTCAGCCTTCCAAAGTGCTAGAATCACAGGTGTATACTACCATACCCTGTTACCAAACATTAAAAAATATATATAGATAAAGATTTAGACTAAAAATTCAATTTTACTGTAAGCTCTGATCTAATCATTTTCAGAACATTTCTATCTTTTTCTTCCCTGGGTATGAAATTGGATGAGGGGTTGACAGCAACTCAAACCAGCCAATGTGCTCAGTGAAATGTCTGCTCACTGAGGTTAAAAACTATGGACAGTTTCTATATGAAAACACATACCCAATTCCCCTCACTCACTATTCCCACTGGTGTTTCCTCTCTGTAACTCATTTCCTTCCTCCTGGACCATTATAATCAACTGAACACACACACACATACACAAACACACACACACAAAAAAAAAAACCCCACAGTATTCAGACATCTGTGAATATAAGCTTTGTACAGCTGAGATAAATTATCTCCGTAATCAGCTTAATGTTTCTAGGCAGATTTACACTCCCATATTGCTTTGAGTGAGAGAGTCTACATACAATTATTGAGAAAACTCTCTAAAGATTTCAAAGAATTTGGGACTGGAAGAAATTCAGGATTCTAGTTCAGTCTTTTCACTTTACAGATAAGAAGTCCCTAAGAGGTGAACTGATTTGGCGAAGTTCACATGGCTTGTGTTGAAAGACAATGGGCACAGGAATAGAAATCTAGTTTATAAACTCCAAATGAGTTGAGTTGACTAAAAGGACAGGTGACGTTAATTAAAGCAGGCTCCCTTAATCTATCTTAGGTAGGTATGCAGCAGCAGAGATAGTGGAAGGGAGGCAGGCAGGATCACTACCACAATAAGTCACTTTGGTGAAATACCCTGAAGCATCAAAACTGGTTTCAGCTCCTGCCCTTCCTCTTTCTGTTGGCAGGGAAGGCGTTGAGTATAAAACTTCTGTATAATTTCAGGTAAACATGGTCCCCCTGAAAGATGTCCTCGGCCATTGTTAATTTGTTGAATTATGAGGTTAGTATATGGGCAGGTGTCTCTCCAGCAGAGTACTGCCTCTTGGCGCTGACAGACAGTTTAAGACAATGATAGGTAAAAAGATGCTGATAATGTTTATGATATTGGGTTTTTTGGTATGATCACTGGTCCTTAATTTTTATGTTCCGTAACTCATACATGTATTATGTGAAAGTTTTGTTTTCATCAAATAGGAAAATAAAATCAACTTTTAAAATAGAATAGGTTATTTTTATTCACAGTCAAGTCTTTCAATTCTGAAAAGAAATAGACACTTTTAACCATGCAAGAATTTAGGGCATACACAGACTCCTGACAACTTTAGGATGGAACTCATACAAATTGTGGTTTGAAACACAATTTAAAAATTGACAGTGAACATTAAAAACCTCTAAAAAATAGAATTAAGACTAAATAATTATGAGAAGGTTGGCGAAAGAATACATGCTTGATAAACAAAGATAAAAATGATATAAGCAATGACAGTCAGAAGAGAATATGAAAACCAAGTACTTCTTAAGGCTGACACATCAATAACTAGAGAGAGATGCCAATGATTTATTCATAAGGCATAAAGATCCACTCAATGTACATCTATGTGAAATAAGCATCCAAAGGGTAGATCAGGTAGGAATGAGGGAGATTAAAGTAAGATTCAGTGTATATCTTTTTGGTTTTTATGACTGCATGTCCACTAAGTGCTTAAGTGGAATATTCTGTAGCATATATTTCCATGATAGAAAATTTTATGAAAGAGATATATGCACATACATATCACATACTTCTAAGAAAACTATTGTTTGATGAATTGCTATAGAAAAAGTTTTTGGGAGATAGTATAGGATAAATACATTCCTTACCTTTACTTGTATACTGTACTCTGAATTTTTACCATATAAAGTGAATTATTTTAAATTAAGTAACTGATAATACTTTCTAATTGGGCTAACTCTGGAAGGTAAGAGGAATGATGCAAGATGCTTTAGTTTTTACCAGTTGGTATGCTTCCAAAGAAATAAAATATTGGAATTTATCTGCTGATTAAATCAGACCTTTTTAAAAGGCTTATTTTTTTAAATAATAAAAAGAATTCCACCACCCAACCAAAGTCATATTTTGAGAGACTTTCACCACTGGTCACTGAGTGCAACATTTACAGAGATTCATCCCTACTGCTAAGATTGGACTATGTAGTACTAAGTCAACCAAGGTGAATCGCTATAGGAAGTTTTAGGGGTTGTTTTGTTCTGTAGTGAATAAACTCCAGCTAATCAGCCTATATGGGAAATAATTTCAATTGAACATGTTATTTTATTCTAATTATCTTCCACAATAGTGAGATAGAAGGGCTCTCTACCCTAATAACTTAAAAACTATACTAAGCTTATCCATGTATAGATGTATGTTTCTCCCAATAGCAATGCATCACTCTCAATACATGGACATTATTTCTGGGGCACTACCAAGCAATGCTGAGGATATTTGTTATGATTGATACATTGTGTCAACTTGAGAAGTTTAACTGAGAGACTCAGCAGGGAGCCAGGGTTCTTACTTTGTAAATATCCTCACCCTTTGCAAAGGAGGGCGAGGACATTTTGTGAGTGCTATATCCACCCTGAAGTGGGGAGGGGGACTGTGTACAATATAAGGGAGGAGAAGAGGTGTATTTTCCCTTCTCTTTTGTTCTGGCTGCTGCCTTGAAGTGTTGCCTCAGTGCCATGCCACCCTGCCTTGGAGCCAGCTGATTATGAACTGAAATCTGCAGAAACTGTAAGCTCAATAAACCTTTCTTTGCTTCACTTTGGGTGTCAGGTGTTTTGTCCCAGAAACGAGAGAAAAGTAACCAAGACAATATTGTAGGGTCATATGCTCATCCTCATATCTCTCACTCAGAATGTGTATGTGCATCAGATATCTATTTGTACATATACTCAATACTTCATTAATTAGTGATTGTTTTACTGTCCCAAGATAATTGTCTCATTTTTTAGAAACAATTTATAATCAGCCTCTTTAAAAGGACTTACTTCTCAACTATATGGTTTATAGTTCTGACTGTTTGCACTATGGATCTTTTTCCTTATGTGGTAAGAAGGACAGTTTTCAGGTTAAATAATTCATAGCCACCCATTCTCTCTTCCCAGGACTTTAGCCCCTTTTCTCTTCAAAATAACTTGATGTACCACATTTACACCAGGCACTCTGAAAAAAAGTTTTTTAACAACACAGAAATTAATAGTCATATAAGAACATTATTAATTCATAAATTTAAAACTTATGGCAAGATGAAGTTAAGAGATCTATGTGAAATCAGCACCAAAAAAACATAACTCTGACACTTTAGTGCTAAGCCAAGAGTGATAGTAGGTGATATTAATTAAATGCTACACAAAAGTGCTTCCTCCCACCACAGGCTCATAAAAAATTAATATAAGATTATCAGAATGATAGTAAATAGTTGTATCACTCCTCACCTAAAAGTGCCTTTCTTTTGGAATCCTTTTGCACTTTATTATGCAATAGCAACACTAGAACCAAACCTGAGTATCATCTTATCTGGACAAGCAGTAGTTTCATATTAGGGAAGAACACACAATTTCTCAAAATATGCATTGTACGCATCCATCCCCAAGGTACAAATGATTACACATGTACATGTATACAAGTATACACATACATGCACATACATAAATACACACACAATGACAAACTAGTATCAAAGCATAAATATATATCTATTTTGAGTTGGGGAAAGTCAATAGAATAAATGTAGTTAGATTGAGGACTCAAAAATCTGGGTTTCCCACTTCTCTGTAAGTGGTTCTAATCCTTAGCAGCTCTTTCCTTCTTCAATGCCTGAGGCAGTAGCATAATTCTCAGAAAGTACTTTGAAGCCTCAGGTTCTCTTTAATCACATGGTTCTTGTCATCCCTGATATTTCTTAATAAAAGAGAAACCCTAACAAGAATATTTATGTGCTGATTCCTAAAGAAAGTAGCTAAACTGTAATTTGTCTATAGGTCAAATCTTATTATGACAGAAACTATTTCAATAAAATTCCTCATAAAACAAAAATACCCCAGCTGATTACCCTTTATTTCAGAAAATATTTCATCAAAATTGTACTATACACACAGCAGCAAGACTCTTCAGAGTTCACTATAATAGGACCTGATTTATTATGAGGCTGTGAACACTTTTATTCATGAAAGCTATTCATAAGCAACCTTCTATTTTCAGTATTGACGGTTTCTCTATCAGAAGTAGATGACATCAAAATTATTATTCTCTTTGTGTTATTCCAAAGCACATAAAATTCATTGTTTTTAATCATGGCATTTCACTTTCCATATAACAGACTCTTATTTGCTGTGAGTCCAGTTCATCATTAGTATAAATTAGGATGGGTCTACAACTGTAATGACCCATGCCTTACTAACCTCTTTCCTTTATCGAACTCTGTGATTTAAGAAATAACACAGGCTACACAGGCTACAAAATTAACATCAGTCACACTGGAAGTAGCTATTAAAAAAAAACTTTAACAATATACAAAGTAAATTCCTATCCATGTAGGATCGTTATTAATTCATAAATCTGAAAGTTATTGGAAGATGAAGAATAGAGACATATATGCAAATAAGTGCACATCTATCCAGGAACATGTCACTTGGATTGTGTTGCATTTAGTTCATCTAAACACTGAATTCCAAGCATGTAAAAGATCTAGTGAAAGACTTTAAATGGAGGTAGCATGACTTAATGGACTCAGATCTAAGACTTGATCAGGGGATGAAATCAGGGAATGAATTTCAAAAACCGGTCTACTACTAATGGGTTATATAAACTTTAGGATTCTCTTAAATTTTTAGTAGTTTTAGGCTCATTACTTCCAATTAGCAACATCTGAAATACTGAATGCCAATGCCCACTTTGTTATCAGAAATTTACAGAGTGTGTCTGCTTCCAGATATAGTCATGTCCTTATTTTCATATTGATATTTAACTCTTATCTATATGCTTAGTCAATGAATGACACTTTACCTACTCCTCTTCTTACCTTTCACAAGGCATCTTTGTAAATAAACATATGGCAGTTGATGAGAGATGATAATTCTCTTTCTTCACCTTAGCAAGCATTATATTGCTCGTGCATTTATATTAGAAATAGCACAAAAATTTGGGTATGACAAGACTTTTTTCAAGAAAAATATATTTTAATGGTCGGCTGCTCAAATTTCTTGGCCTTCTCATGATTGACATAGAAAGAGCATTGGAGGATAAACATAATATTAGGCAAGTTTTAATCATCCTTTCCCTACATGATTACTTTTTAAAATTGTTAGTGCGTATTAATTATGCTGAATTAGCCATTTTGTTTTGGTATATTGTGGAACATATGATTTTCAACTCCCATCATTTCCTGTGTTTTCTCTTTCTTCAGCTAATCCTTACCTCATTTCTAGTAGTTGTTTTTCTACTTTCCTGTTATCTATCCTTTTATAGCTTCTCCAACTATTTTTATACTCCATGTAAAAATATAATATTTGATTTTGAGTCTGCTAATTTCACCTAAAATGATGGACTCTTGTGCCCTTCATTTTCCCATAAATGACATGACTTCATTCTTCTTTGTGGCTGAATAATATTCCATTGTGTATATATCAAATTATTTTTATAAATTCATGTGCTAAAGGTACATAGGGTGTTTCCAAAGCTTAACTACTGTGAAATCCACCACAATAAATATAGGTATGCAGGCATCACTATAGTATTCTATCTTAAAAGTTTCAGAAATATACCAAGGAGTGGTATAGTAGAGAGAATGGTATTTCTACATTAGTGTAGTTTTTTTGAAACTGCATACTGATTTCCATATTGACTGTACTAGTTACTATTCCACTAAAATACAGAAGAGTTTCTTTTTCCTCACACTCTTTTCAGGAATTTATTGTGATTTCTTTGTTGGTGTTTTGTTTTTTGTATTCTTGATGATAGCAATTCTAACTGGAGTGAGACAGGATCTCATTGTAGTTTGTATTAGTAATTTCCTAATAGCTGGCATGATTGAACATTTTTTTCGTGTATTTATTGACCTGTCATAATTTTTCTTTTGAATAGTGTCCATTCAATTCTTTTTCTCATTTATAGATTGGGCTATTTTTTCTTTGGTGTTAAAATTTTGAGTTTTTCCATATACTCTAGATAGTAATTCTCTATCAAAAGAGCAGCTAGCAAAGATTTTTTTCCTATTTTGTAGTCTGTAGCTTCACTCTGTTGATTGTTTCCTTTGCTGTACAGGAACTCTTTAATTTGTTGTGGTCCCATTTGTTGATTCTTGTTATTATTTTGTATGCTTTTGAGTTCTATCATTAAAGAACAAAATTAAAGAAGACATTAGCAGATGAAAAAAAAAAAACACCCTTGACCTTATTACCAATGCAATCCTCATCAAAATACCAGTGACATTTTTCACAGAACTAGAAAAAAGAATAAAAATCATATGAAAGCATGAAATCCCAATGTAGCTAAAGCAATTCTAAGCAAAAAGAGGACTACTAGTGGCATCATTATACCTGATTCCAAAATATAAAGCCATTGGAAAAAAAAACTTTAATGGTACTGGCATAAAAACATACATGTAGGTAAATGGAATAGAATAGAGGACATGAGGGCCAGGGATCTAGCTCAGTGGCCTAAGCACCTGTCTGGCAAGCGCAAGGTCATGAGTTCAATCCCCAGTGCCGGAAAAAAAAAATAGAATAGAGGACATGGAACAAACCCACACATCTACAGTCATCTGATGCTTAACAAAAGGCCCAAAGATCTACAATGGAGAAAAGATGGCCTCATTAACAAATGATGCTGGGAAAACTGGATATTTATATGTAGAATACTGAAACCACATCTCTGTCTCTCTGTACTAAAATCTACAGAAAATACATCAAAGACGTAGGTGTAAAACCTGAAATTTTAAAATTTCTACATAGAGGAAATGACAAGCAAAGATTTCCTAAGTAGGACTATTAATGTTTAATTGCATGTTGGGTGTATGAAGGAGCATTTTACTTTTTTTTTTTTTGCAGCACCAGGGATTGAACTCACAACCTCACACTTGCCAGGAAGGTGCTTAGGCCACTGAGCTAAATCCCTGGCCCTTGTCTTTTTGAGACAGGGTCTCACTATGCCATTCAGGCTGGCCTTGAGCTCACTTTGTAGCCCAGGCTGGTCTTGAACTCACAATGTCACTTTACTTTTTTTGTCCTTGAATTGTGTTACATGAATCATTCAAACAATTGTTTCTAAAATATTCTAAAAATCTAACAAAATATGAAAATTGTAGAAACAGAGCATGTATGGAGATATCATGAATGTGACCACTTCTTCTTTGCTTATTTATAATTAGTTCTCCAAAAACTCATCCAGTATAGTTGTTGTATTCCTTCTTGAACTGCAGCCTCCTCTATGTGAGTGAAATCTTGTTTTTTTATTTTAAAGAGAATAAAACAGAACAAAACAAAGCAGATCAGAACAGAACAACGCAAGCAACATAGGACTCCAAAACAAGACAACAGGAAATAAACAATGGCTAACATCGTGTCTCTTGTTTCCTTTGAAATAGTTGTTCATACCTTCACACAAAATAAATTCAAACAAAACTGAATAGTATAACACCAATTAAAACAAAAGAATGAAAGCATTACAGGCTTTCAAACCAGGCAGTAAGGAATCACCAATGGCTACCATAATGTCTCTTGTTTTCTTCAACATATCTGTCCATTCCTTCTCATATATTGCAATCAAACAATACAGAACCAACTAAAACCAATCAAATCAAAAAATAAAAGCATTATTGTATTTCAAAACATGATGATAATAAATCAGCAATAGCTACCATAATGTCTCATTTTCTTTACAGTAGCTGTTCATACCATCACCTTTAATAAAAAAGCTCTTTAGGAGTAGTTCTAGGCATGTACCAGCCTGCACATGTACATCTGTCCTTTCTGTGTTAGGCAGAATAACAAACCACAAGAAAAACAAGAAAAAAAATAGACAAATAAATAATAACAGAAAGTCCAAAACAGTAACAATACAGGCTTTCAGAACAAGGTGGAGGAACATACCAAAGGTTGTTGTTTTGTATAGTTTTCTTCAAAAGAGTTCCTCAGATTACCAGATACAGACATGCAAAATTGATCTAATCCTATCAATGTTAACTGTTTTGTTCCAAGAACTAATACAATTAGTGGGACAATTATCTTAAGTGTATATATATATACACATTTACATCTTTTTTCTTTTCCCTTCCTTCTTTCCTCCTTTTCCCTGAGTTGTTTTTTCCTTTTGAGCAGTTTCTTACCCTTTCACAACATTTATTGAAGATATTGTATCTTATTTACTCTTTCAGTTTCTTACACTATGGAGACGATAAGGTGTTTACACATGTGAGTTTGATTTATTTCACTTACGAGTATGGTCTCAAGTTGCATCCATTTACCTATAAGTAAGTGAAATCTTAAAGAAAGGCTGTGTACTCATTGGAACAAACCACTATGTAGCCTATCATTTATTCACCAAAGCTGGTGATGTAGAGGTGACTAAATCAAGAGGACATCACATCTGTTGAAAACACAAACACATGGCCAAGTAGATATTGCCATAATATAAAAGATAACAAGTCACTTTTTTGATCACTTTAGCAGAGTAAGACACTTCGTAAAATCCTTTCGGTGCCTTACATGAACTACTTTATCTTCGTAATAATCATATTGACAAAGGCACTATAATTATCTGATATTTCATGATAAGAAAACTGAAGCAGAGAGATGATAAATTCATTTTCTAACACCTTGTGCTGGAAGGTGACAGAACATGGGTTTCATCCCATGCAGTCCAGCCAGAAATATGACATAGGAAGTGAGCTGGTAAGAGCAACTGAGTAGAGCAGTCTTACTGTGCTTGATAATAAAATATTTATTCTCAGCAAATAAAATCTTTACATTCCAAATGACTCTTGGAATATGATACAGGTCTAAACCAACCTTCTGCAAAACCTTTCTTGCCTGGACATTATCATCCTATGGATTCATGTTTCATAATGTTAGTAAATTCATGTCATGACCTGTTGTAGTCAGGGGTTGTAGAGAGAACAATTACAATCAGTATACAGAGTTTATAATACTATTCATGATGGTCACCCAGAGTTAAACACAAGAAAATGCAGGAAATCTGTCCACAACACCCAAGACTTAAAAAAAATTTAGCTGAGGGCCCACAGTAATGTCCTGCATGAGTCCAGGTGAATACCTAGAGCCCATGACAGTGCCTCCCATGAGTCCAGCTGGAGGCCTAGAGCCCAGGACAAAGACTCATGCAAGTCTGTTTAATGCATCTTTGCTGGGAAGGCCCAAAAGCCAGCAGTGGAAGCTAGAAAGTCTATGCCAGTGAGATGAAGGATCCATGCCAGTAGGTTGAGGGTTCTATAGTGGAGCCAAAAAGCGACACTCAAATAAGGACCAGGGCTCCCCCAAAAGTACCACAGCCATCTTCAGTGACAATGAGGTCCCACACTCCTCTGATAATGTGAACAGTCAAGTACATGCCAGGAAGCCAGCGTGACAACTTCTTCTGGAGTTTAAATAGCAACCATCTTCCCCGCTGGAGCCAGGAAGTGATGCTCAACATAAGGACCAGAGTACCCCCGCAGCCACTCTCAATGACAAAGTCCCGAGCTCCTCTGATGATAATGGCCAAATTCATATTGGGGAAGTTAGTCATGACAAGCTCCTCCAGGAGAATCAATGGCTCCAAATAGCAACACTTAGGAGGACCCAGAATGCCTCATTCTTCCTCTCCATGTGTCCTTTTATGCTGGCAACTTTCCACAGGTGAGCCGTCTACACTCAGCATCATGCTGATTCAATTCAGCTGGTGTTAAGTTGACCACCAGTTTTTAATCCATAACATGACCTATGCAAAGGAAGAGAGTGCGGAAAGGAATGAAAGGACACCTTTTGTTATTACCTTGGCAGGCACTATGCAACATTATGAAATCCTTAAAATAACTCCAATATATAGAGACTGTATGCCCATTTTACTGAGGAAGTATCTAAAGCTCTAAAACACTTATCAACTCCTAGTGATTACTGTGACTGGAATTCAAACTTGCGTTTTTAAAAGTCAAAGCTATTGAACTCCCTATATAACTACACTACATAACTGAAAACCCTGGGTCAAACCTAATTCCTTCCCTTACTCTAAGCATGCAGAGCTAAAGTTATTTATTTATTTGAGACTCAAGTCTTGTTTTATTTTATAGGTGCTGTATAATTATTCTGAAGGAGCAATTTTATTGCTTAAGATGTAGTGTATCAAATCTTCAGTTCTAAAGCAAGCGACAATGAATGTTGGGAATCAAAAGAGTCCATTTGACCATGTAATCCCTACCATCTATTAAAACAGATTACATAAATTGCCCTCAATAAGACAAAGCCTTACTGTTATTTGAATTGTAAGAACACATGTTCACACTTGAAAACACAAAAAAATGGGCCAAAATCTGGCAGAATTATGTGCAGACACCATAGCTAATCCTTTAAAAGAAAAGGAAACTGTTTGCAAAGATTTTAGCAGAGTATCTGTGTGTGTGTGTGTGTGTGTGTGTGTGTGCACGCATATGTGTTACAGAAGAAGAAAAATATGTATACTGATCAAATTATTCTCAGAATCAAGTATTTAGTTGATAAAACAGATCATATCTTAGAAACCCTGAGGAGATGAAAAGATGGCTAGGCTTAATGAAAATGCAGTCACAATTAGTTGAGAAGCAAAGGACTGGTCCTCAGGAATATCATTCTTTCAACTAGGTTTAAACTGTGTTTAAGTTGGCCATTCCAATTCCATAGCCATAATAAAGCCGCACACATTTCCTAGGTGTTACCATTGCTTAACAGGAATACAATGGGCACTGGCTAGAAAGATATGCCAACTCCAGGATGTACAAAGTGGCATTACTCTCAATTCAAATAGCTAGAAATCTCAATTAAAAGTTCTTCTGTAAAACCAGGCTAACCACAAGCATCAGTGAAAGTTCATCTTTTCTAAATCGTAACAGAAATTCCTCAAAACCATAACTTTCCTCATTCAAACTTGGGAAACCATTACATTTCCTATAATATATGTCAAGCCAAAATGTGAATAGAGAATCAAAGCAAGATAACTTGAGAGTTGTATTTCAAAATTAGGATATAAGTAGCCTGTGGGCATGAAGCCTGCTTAAATGGACCAGGGGTTATGTAAGGATCAGGACACTAGATGTGCAAAAAGTTTATGGATAACAATATGGGCAACAGCCTTAGGATACTTTGCAGAAACATGGAGTATGAAAATTGGTGATTTAAAGCATCCTTCCTGTTTTATCTTAATAAAGTTGTTTGTTGGTAAATGTCATGCAATATACTCTTGGGAAAGGCATCAGGCTGCCCACTGCAAAGACCTCACTAGGATAATTGTTATATCATATAATTAAAAATTAGCCCTTCTTGCTAAGGATGTTACTATCAGAAACAAAGTAGTGTGGTTGAAATCACATGGGACTGGGAAACCAAAGAGTTGAAACTGTGTTCAATCTGCCTTAAATTTACTTATTTCTTCACTGATAATATGAACAAGATTGATAGTGCTAAATTATATTATTTATGAAACATTACCTAGAAGTAATGCATGATTAAAAAGCATATATGCGTGCATGTGCACACACACAAACACACACACACATGCATTGAAATAATGTTCACCAGGAAGCAAACATGAAGGGCCCATCACTCACATACTCCTTTATAGTTTTGTCTCTAAGGCTTCAATTATGTGGGGACCATAATGTAACTAACATCTCTTTTCAATTTCAATGATCTCTTTCAAATCTGTTATAGGACAGTATGCATTATATTATGAATTCACTTTTTAAAATTTGATATACGATTGTGTAAGTTCAATAGTACTTAATGAAAAAAGTGTGGACACATTTCTGAATTCCTTAGGAGGTTGTAATCTAATTCCATTATTTAAGTGTAACAGCAATCACCACATTTCACTGATTAATAAGACCAAAGGGAGTACAAACACATTCCAAATGAGGCTTAATTCTTACCAAATCTTTTGTTTGTACAAAGCAATGAGTACAGTGATTCTGATCCAGGAGTCAAGTTTTCCAATAAGTAACAAAGAATTAAGACAAAATTTTGAAATTGATGCTAAAATGAACACAGTCTCTTGTAGATAATGTCAATTTATCCCTCAGTGAGAGGTCAAATCAAGTCTTCTTATTAAATTATTTCATCTGGCTTGATAAAGTGGGAGGGGAGGATGATCTATCTCTTGAACAAGTCAATAAATTTCTGGCCAGAGGAAATCCTTTAGTCTGAAATTGGACTCCTATGTCTCACCTGTACAGGGAGAAGACTCAGATGATTATAGTTAAAGGCTATATAAGCAATAAGAATGTCTATAAGATTCACTGTGCTTAAAAGTATTAAAGAAAAGTCTAGAAACTACAAGACAGTTTCTCTCCAAAAGGTGAAAATTTTCCTTTAGCATTATTGAAAATCTCAAAATGAGTAGTCCTAAAGGATCCATTGTTTACTCATGAAGGATGAGTAATTAATTCTTACCAAATCTTTTGTTTGTACAATCTTTTCTTTCCACTACAAGACTGTTCCAAAAATGTGAGAGTGAAGAAATATAATATCCAAAATAACAAAATAGTAAGCACAACAATAGGATAAACCTAGATCAGCTGAAGAAAGCAAGTAATTGCATTGTTAAGACAATTTGTGAAATTAGAAAGGGAAGAAAAAGATCCAAGTTTAGAATTACTTCATAAGCAAAAGGTAGCTAATCCCTGAAGAAATATATCAATTGTATCATTGGTTCTCTTGCATTTTGAGAAAACTTGGGTAGAGTAAATAATAAGACCTCACTAAAATTATTCGGGTTACATTTTCAACATTTGCCTAAATGTTGATTTTCTCTTGAAATTAGCAACATTTTTTAAAAAATAAATGAATCCCAAAAGAAGTTTATCTTTGTTTTCAGGATGTGAATAAGTAAAATGCACTACTTCATGTACATTATTTGATTATCAGTTCATCAATTTATCCTCACTGATGACATTTATTTTATGTGCGAAGAAACTAGAAAACAAAGGTTTTAGTCAATTTATTCAGCATATTATATGGTATATGTAATATCAAGAGAAAAACATTTCAGTCAAGGTGAACTGTGAATTAAATGTTAGAAAAAATGCAAGAGATAGACTAGCCAATGGGATACAGTGTAAGAATGGTTTTTCAGGAAATGGAGCTGCTTCTGAGCTTCTGCAAAGAGAATGGAGGAGTAAGGGATGACACATTTAAGAGACTGAAGGGTTGAAGTGCCATTGGAAATAAATGCAAAAGCAAGCAGCAGAGGCCTGGAGAGTTAGACTGGATCTGTGTCAGGATGTACATCAAAGGTTGTGGTTAGAAACCTATACTCTTTCCTGAAGACTGATGAGAAGACAGTAAATGACTTTAAGCAAGGATATTGCATTTGGAAATAATCCTTCAGGTCAAAATGTGGAAAATAACTGGTAAGCGAGTAACTCCAGAATTGGGGTAGTCAAGTATATAGCTATTTTTCATAACACAAGCATTAACAATATTAATAAGAAATTAACTCAGGGCAGGTACAGAAAAAGTAGCAGCTTTGAAATAGATGAAGTTAGTGAAATTAATAGAAATTAGCCATCATCTGACATGAGAGCAAGGAAGACAAACATAATTACCAAGAATCTTATTTCTCCAAGTAGAAAAGTAAATTGTACAACAGAAGAACAACAGAGAAGGTACAGATGTAGTATGTGGGAAAACTGTATATTCAGGTTTTAGACACATGTGTGTAATAAGCCTCAATGAATAATGGTTTTATTGTGGGAATGACCTGTGGAGGTAAATATACAAGATGGAAAAGCAGAAGACAGGTGGGGCCTGAATGCATAGGTTAAAAATTATATGCATACAGGTAAACAGTTGATCCATTAGAATAGATACGATCACCTAAAAGGAAAGGAAGATAAAGCTTTATTTTAAAGATAGTAAAACCCAACAAAACAAAACAGAATAAATCCAATCAAAACACAGCAGTGAAATTGGTACAGAACATCAAAGCAGGGTAATAGGAAAACAACAATGGCTACTTATCTTGTTATCTTCACGGTAGTTGTCCATTCCATCAGATTTTGCAAAGTCAGACCAAAACAAAACAGAATAAAAATCAATCAAAACAGAGTATTGAATAAAGCAAAAAAAAATTAATAAGAACAAAACAAAACAGTGAGAACAATATGAGATTTCAAAAACAAGACAGAAGAAAATCCCTCATATTTGCCATATCACATACTGTTATCTTCCCTATACATGCTCAGACTGCTGGCCTCATGCCTGTAAATTCAACCAAACAATACAATCCTTCAGTTGCTTCTTGTACCTCAGTTGCTATCAGTTCAGGCTGACCTCCAAATGAGCTGGTGGCTTACAGGGTGAGGGGTTTGGTGAATCTCAGCCTGAACACTGGTAGGCTCACAGGAGACACTGACTTTTCCTGAGCCACGCATGGTCAGCAGGGTTTATCAGATAGGCTGGCTCAGGTCTATCTATTTATTAGACCTCAGGGAAAAGCATTGTCCCAATATATAATTGAAGAGAAATGCCAAAAAATGAGACTGAAAGATATCATGAAAATACAGAGTAATAACTATGAAAAAGACAGAGGAAGGTACAGAAACAGAGACAGAAAGGGGGTGAGGTGGGGAAGGGAGTAGGGAGTACAAGAAAAGGAGCGAGGGAAAGGGAAAGAGAGGAGAGAGAGAGAAACCACAGAAGCTAAATGAGGAATGTACTACAAAGAAAAAGAAAACAACATTCCAGGAAAAGTTAAGACAGGGAAAGAGAAAATTCTTTTACAGGTATAAAAATGTTATTAGGTGTTATTGCAGAGCCATAATAAGGTTCAAAAAATCTGGAAGAGTGCTGCAGTGTAGTCCAGCAGAAGAATGTATGACTAACATACGCAAGGCCCTGGGTTTGATCTTCAGCACTGGAAAATAAAGGAAAGGTGGAAACAATGAGTTTAAGTTACTCTTTCAGGAAGCCTATGATGGAAAGTTGAGAGGATGAACAGTTGTTAGGAGGATGAGCAGAAACAAGCCACATGACATGGTTCAGGCAGCTCATTTAAATAAAACAAAAACAAAACCCTATCTCTTACATCCTATGCTGAATCAGGAGGCTTTACCTTTCTTTCAATGCCAGGAATCTCTTTTTCTTATACTGTATATATGACCAGCTGTTTCTTACGTCCAATTTAGTATGTAAAGTCAAATGACAGGAGCATCTCTCTCTTGATCTCCTTGACAAGGGATTCTTCACTCGCTTCCTCTTTTTCTAATAAACCTTATTTTGCACTTACACACCATGGTGGCATTGGTGCTGTGCGATCCACTTTGTTTCATAAAATATTTGGTGGCCACAAACTAAAACATTCCACTTACCCTAGTGCTGTAATATTTTGGAAAAAACAAAATTAACTTGCTCTACCATGTTGTAAGGAGGGCAATGACTTGGAGCCATGGCAGGTCACTTGCAGGGTAGTAATTCAGTGTCCACAGCCCATAATGTCCTAGATTATGCCAGAAAGCAGCAAAACTGAATCAAAAATCCAAACAGCACTGTGCTAATTTATAATAGTAAGAAGCAAATTTGGTTCAACAGTGCTGTAGAATGAGCTTCAGACATGTGGTTCTGTGTTTGATGTGGCTATGGCTGTCTGTAGGGCAGTTACATTGGCATGATCAAGAAATATTCCTGTCTGTGACTATTCCCATAGGGTTGGAGCCTAAAAAGCATCTAAGAATATTATAGAAACAAATCTTATAATAGGCAATTAGGCAGTGGGCCAGTGTAAAATCTAGATTACTGGATTTAGAAGAGTATCAAAGGAGAGAAAACAGTACTAAAAAAGCAGAGAAAGGGCCAGAAATCCTATTCTTGGTCAGGCAAATCCCACATTCCATTTATCAATGTTTATGGATATTATTTCACTTTATTTTTTGTTGATTGGTTGTTGGTCCATAAGTAGTTTGTTGCTAATTTCTCAGCCTGTATGATAGATACAGCACTCAAAATATGGAGGTTACTGGACTGATTAGTAGGTTGTTCTCTCTTGGTATGACAAGGGGTTTTTAAAAGATCACCTGAAAGCACGACCAAGGGCAACCCTAAGGCTTCCTGTAGTCTTGACTGAGCAGGTAGTATGTTCATTGAGCTCGCTACATTTCATGTATAAATCTCTATTCTGTCCCATCACTATTCAAGTTCCAGAATCTGTGTGGTAGGACTTAGAAAATCTCAAAATGTGTATGATGACTTAGAGTTATTCAAAATTGGAAGACATCTCAATGCTAGTTTCTGGGCTACATTTTGTAGTAATGTGCCCTAAGAGTTATAATTGCTTCTTCACACTAAATTGATGCATACTTTCCTCCATCTAGAGAAGCTGCAGACATTTACTTGAATTCCATCTTCTAGAAAAGTTTGATGAGTAGTGCCTAGCGAAAGACAAAGCAAATATGAGCTTACTATTGAGCCTCTTTTTCCTTAAGAATCACAGTCCTGTGCTGAAATATCCCATGTCTAAACGGTTGCTTTATGCAATTTTTCTAGTTTCATATTTCTTTACAGCAAAGGAAAAACCTCTCAATTGGTCATTTTTAGAATCCTATATTACAAAAATTTTAGCAGATGCTACTCAATTCCTTTTCCCAAAAGATCAATAGAAAATCAAATGCTCCATATGAGCACAATTTTTAAGATGCAAGAGATACAAAGGATTTATAATAAAGAAATCATAACCCAATAATTAGTTTTAATATTATTTATTATATTTAAATGTTATCAATAATTAATACTAGTTTTTAACTTAAACATTAGTTTTTAACTTAAACATTCATTTTGTA
>RJWT010008253.1:0-26544 GCA_004365215.1 Cuniculus paca | reverse complement strand
AAAAAATAGAAAAAATGTTATCTGTAATCTAACATGATCAATGTATCTAAAAGCATACCTTTAGTATAATTGCCTTATATGTTTTTTGGCTTGTTATTCTGGCTGTTAATCTATATTTATGATAATTAACTTAATAAAGAATTACAAAATAAATGAATCTGATGCTGCTCAAAAACAAAAATAGCTAGTAGAGAATATTGTGAATGTTCCTAGCACAAAGAAATGATAAATGTCTAAAGTGATAGAAGCATCAGTAATCCAGATCTTATACTTACACATGACATATATAATATATATTATGTATATAATATGTATGACCATACTATACCCCATATATGTACAATCACCATGTTCTAAAAATAAAAATATATTTATATTTATAAATAAGTAAGCAAATAAAATAAAGAATGCATCAGTCCCTTTAAGTCCATTGCCAAATTTCCTTTATAACCAATGCTGTTATTATTTTAAAGACAGAGTTTATGGAACATACTAAATATATTTATAAATATTTATAAATAAGCAAATAAAATAAAGAATGTATCAGTCCCTTTATGTCCATTACCAAATTTCCTTTATAACCAGTGCTGTGATTATTTTACAGACAGAGTTTATGGAACATGCTAAATCATGCACGTTCATTAGTGTCCTACTCTTCCCTGCTCTTACAAAATCAAAAATGGAAATGAAAATATCAAAGACATGAGCAGTCACTGGATCCAACACTCAGTCCCTGAATGTCCCCTATAAGCATGTCACCATGGTTCCCACCTGACAAAATATAGCAATTGTGATTCTCTAAATAGCATTTCCTGTCGCCGCCTAATCAGGCAGTCTTTAATTATTGATCAATAACTTGGTTGTTTGTCACTAATTCTTCTATGCAACCATCAACACACGTACTTCTTAGACTGGTAGAGCCCTCGTTATTTGCCTGTAATCAGTTTCTCCATTCATTGCCCCTTTACACGGCTAAGCTATGCAGGTTTAGGACCAGAATTCTAAAATTCTTAATATCTGTTTGAGTCATTGAAGAGTCATAAATTGAAATACAATGCAAATGTCTAAGCTCTGGAAAATCAGTGTTGTGAAGTGGATTAGAGTTGAAGCCCAAACCCAATGGGGTTCCTCTGGAAGCCATTTTTCAAGTTGCTGATCTGGGGTGCTGGTGTGGAAGGACCTTGAGAGACTATTGGAACTTAGGGGAGAGCACTACTGCAGAGCCCAGAAATGGAGCATTGGAACAGCATGAACTTTGGCGTAAGAAACACTAAGGGCCAGGGATTTAGCTCAGTGGCCTAGGCACCTGCCTGGCAAGTGCAAGGTCGTGAGTTCGATCCCTGGTGCAAAAAAAAAAAAAGAAAGAAACACAAAGGTTTTATATATAAATTGGAATTTGAGTTGAGTATGCTTTGGCTCTTAGAGAAATTTTTGAAATCCTAGGAAGAGAACAGACCTCAGCACAGTCAGAAAATAGAAGACATTCTGTATCTCTGAGAGGAATGAAGGTCACACGATATTGGCCTTGTGAAATTGTAAAGGAGAATGATCAAACCTTAGGAAAGCTTTAAAAATATGAGTACAGAAAGGCATAGTGTGAGATTGTAGCTTATAAATACTGGCGAGTTGGAGTTGAAAATGAAGGGCTTTTTCTGTGCCTTTGATGCGATTCTCTTTGTTATGTTGCTCTGATTTTTCAGTTGAAAATATCCTCATTACTGAGCTGCGTCATAGGAACTGGAGCACATTAAAATGTCAGAGCATAGTTTGAAAATCTTGATACGTTTTTCTAAACGTATCCCTTCTTACTTTCTATACTTAGCATTTCTTTGCAGAGAGATCAATCTTGGAAGCAAGGCCCTTTTTTGTTAATGAAGTTAAAGAGTCTGTTGCATCCTGTTGGGTCTTTGTCTATCTTTGTAATATTGACATTATCTAGTTCCCTCAGACATTAGTCCAGATTTATAACATTATTTTAGGTACTAAATTTCACATTGAAAGTGGCGTATGATGTTTCCATTTCATGAGCCTTCTCAGGTGACTCTTGTACCTTTGTGGTGTCCCACATATGATTAAAATTTTTAAATGTTCATAAAGATATTCACATGAAGAAATATAATTTTGGTAGAAATACTCATGCTCAACCAGAATTTATGTAAATAGCCCATTGGTTGCAATGTGCTTATTAAGCTTTCTAATCAATGTATCAAAGGACTTTTTAAATGATATCCCATCTTCTTACCATGGTTTGGAAGATCTGTCTGCCTGTAACAATAGAGCTTTCTGGGGTGATGCTTTTGTTCTATATGAACAATTCAGTACAGTAATAATGGCCCCATCTAGCTATTGAACAAAGTGTGGCCAAGTACTACTGATGAGGTGAATTCTTAATTTTATATAATGTCAAAATTTCTTTACCTTTAGATATACATGGCCAGGGGCTAGAGTCGTAGACAGCTAATGACAGGATATCATGGTGCCTGACTCTTGCTGATGAAGCTTCTTTGTGTATTCTCAAATTTGGGTTGTTTATTTAAGTGAGGTTGCAGTTGTTAAGAGATCATATATTTAGTAAGTACCTTGTTTTAGCTGCAGACAGGATTTCAAATAACAGTAATAGATTTGTGTCCAAAATGTAGGAAAGGTAGTCATTAGAAAAGCAAAACTACAGAACAGCATGAAATAGTTTTGCAACTTGTGTGAATTTATGGTTCTAATCCAAACTCTTGAGTCCACTTGGCTATGTTTGACAGAAGTTGAAAATCATTGAATTTTTAATGTACATATCATGCCTTCTGTGAAACAAACGTCTTAAAAGTGTGTGTTTTAATTTTTCAGAATTTCTACAAAGAAATTGAAAGAGAAGAAATGTATATTAGGTATGTAAGCATCATGCTTGTCTGCATACTCTGTATGTTTACTGTAAGTGCTGTTTACCAAGTCCATGTTAAGAACTGTTTTATAACCATAGGGGTTTAATTTGTAGAAAACTGTGATGCCTCCAAGATTGAGTTTGGTAGAGTTCCCAGTTGTACTCTCATTCCTAGTGCATCTGTTTTATACCAGTGAGATTTTAGTGGGTCACAGTTAACTAACTCACAAGTAGAAGTCTAAATCATTAGTTCACAAGCAGAAGTCTAAATACAGTGCTGTTGTACCTCTTGGCCAACTTGTGGCCTTTTTGAAAAAATATAGCACCACAAAGTTTGTTTCACAGTGAGTCATATGATCAAATGAGAAATCCAGTTACCAGCAGCAAGAAATAGACAAATGTCTTTCTTGTCGCTGAGTCACAATACTCAATACCCACAGTTTAAAAGAAGGATTTGTTTTAGTTCACAATTTGCAGAGGTTTCAGTTCGTAGTCAGCTGGTTTCAAATTAGGGTGAGACTGCAGTAGAGAAACAGTTCTCATGGTGTGGCAGGCAAGAAGCAACAAGACTTTCTCCTTTCCCTTTTTATTGCATCCAGACTACAAACAAGCCTATTGTTTGGTGCCACTCACACCCATACTCTTCAGTAAGTCCATCACCCACACCCAGAAATATGCTAAACCAGTAAGTGGACTAATCCAGTATCACACACCCATGATCCACTGACACACACCCTCATACAGTCACCTCCTAAAAGCCCCACCTACAAACACGTGACGCTTTGGGGGAACATCTAGCTATAAACTATACAGCGTCATATTTTTTTCAGTCTTCTTACTTAACACAACATATCTCCATGGTTTCTGTGTATTTCTCCCATGAAAGAAGAAAATGTGTTTTGCTTTGCCTGTAAGATTTTGCTCCCTTATTTACCTTTGTATCTAGAATAATACAAGACTGGGAGTATAGCTCAGAGGTACAGCACTTAGCTACCTTGCATTAGGGACTGAGTTCAGTTCCCAGCAGCACCAGGAAGAAAACAGTGCTTACACATATACGCTATGATTAAGTCTTTCTTTTTCATGGTCACTTTAATGGGACCCATTGTCAAATAATTAGCAAGATTACCACACTGAAAAACAAGATAAATCTGTACTATGTGTGACATTAGTGTTTAATGATGTACTTATTATATTCAGTGTGATTATCCAATTTTTTATTTAATTTTCTTCATTTCCCTTTAAAACAATACTATCTGAATATAATATTATAAACTTAGGGAAACACTTCCTTTCATCCAGAATATAACTTACTTCATATCAAAAAGCTACTTTTATTTCCTCATGGAAGAGAAGTTCTTTTGATCACATTCACTGTGATTTTTGGAACTTTCTTCTCTTGTGGATTTGAATTTCTATGGATTTTTGTGCAGTTGGATTCAATAGAAATCACTATCGAGATTGTGTAGTCTCATTTAAGGTGTTTGAAGAAAAGTCTGGAAAAGATGACAAGGCATAAAACACCTTGAAGTAAAATTATACCTTTGTGTATCACCTTCATTTTTATCCTGAAAGTAGGAAGCTGAAAATTAAATATGCTTGCTATATACATAATATATATATATATATATTATATATATATATATGACATACGCACAGGTATATATTTCGTCTTGTTGGTTCTTTTAGTGCTTTCTTCACAAAAAGTTTTCAAGGTGTTATGAATTATGAACACTGTAAAAATAGTATAGGTATGAATTACTGTTGAATATCAAACGTAGTTCCCAAAAACCTTAACACAAATTATTTTGTCACATTTTAAGAATGTACCCCTATTTCATCATTTCAGGTATTTATACAAGCTCTGTGACCTGCACAAAGAGTGTGATAACTACACTGAAGCAGCTTACACCTTGCTTCTCCATGCAAAGCTTCTCAAGGTAATAAAAGTTATCATGCACTTTTATGATTATTATAAATTCTAAGATTATTCAGAATTTTACTTTTCTATGATAAAGTCTAGTAAACCAGTAACATAAGATTTTATGGATTCTGACTAAATGCTACAATATAAACAAAAATATTTAGGAAGTACTCTGATTATAGATTTGATCCTACCAAATGCAGATTTAACAAGATAGCAGGTATTTCACACTCCCAACATTGTGCTGTGAGGTAGCAGCGAGTTAGAGATTCCACAATTTCTTATTCATGTTGACAAGATTCAGTAATGGTGAAGAATGACATCAATAAGAAAGAATGTCCCCAGTAGAGCAGCTAAGAAAGAGGATGAAACCTACTCCTAATTATCCTCACAATGAGTAAAAGGGACCAGATCGTGATTTATCTGTTGAGCAGTTCATGCTGAGACTGCCTTTAGTGTTCTCGGCCTGATTCTCTAGAGAGTGTTGCTCATGAATACAGGCCTGGGATGACAACTTTTAACTCTCAGAGGTTCTTTTCTTACACAGATAGCTTTAGACATTGATTTTTTTTGTTTACAGTGTCATTTTCATGTTCTCCCCCTGTGTCCTTTTCCAGCACAGTTAATAATGCAGAATGAATACTTCATAAGTAATAGAATACTAGGTAGATGGATATGTGGTTGGCTAGATGAAGGAATGAAGGGAGGAATGGGTGGTTCGTTGGTTGATTGGCAAATTGTTAAACAACCTTGGTCTTATATTTTACAATTTCAGCAAGCCATTAGATTATTTCCTTCATGCTATCCTTATAAGAATTGGAAAATTCTGAACAGGCTGAACAAGTACAGTTATGAGACTTAGAATTTAGTTGAGTGATCTTACACAAAGAGACTGCTTACTCAAGGAATCTTGTTTCCAAATGTAGGCCCACATCCCAAGCACCAGAAGTAGAATGACAAACGAAACAGAGCAAATTACATTAATATAGGCATTGAGAAATGTCTGTTGGGTAATGGAAGTTAAGGAGGGCAACATTAGGGGATACAATTCCAGTAAGATGCCTTCAGCCTTTGTCTTGATCCTGAAATCCTCCATAGCTTCTGTGACACAAATATATACAGGCTGCTCAGCAGCACTTGAGTGAGGAGGTTTGCCTCTGCCTGGAAACCAAAGGGCCCAGGACAAATAAAACACAAAAAGCTAACTCACTCTGGGAGCCTCATCAGTAGTCCTCTGAGGCTAGCTACCTGAGGTCCTCATTGGTGTCTTAGTGATCTAAAACCCTCCCAAGGCACATCCTTGATGAAGACAGATTTCAGGGTCTATATCTGACAGCAACCATCCCACTATGAATATATTAGAAACTCAAATTTCAGTAACAAGGTGTTTTTGCCAATGTAAAGGCCTTCCTTTAAAATGACTGACAAACTGCTTACTCTTTCTCTCACAGAACATAAACTTTTATATCTGTGTATGAATGTAAAACATATATATGTGTATGTATGTGTGTATAAATATATCATTTTTTTAATCATTGGATTTATTGAGTACAGATGGGTTGGTCACAGCTTGCATGATGCCTTGTTTCACAGCCCACATCAATAGGCCCAATTATATTATCTTTTCTATTGGTTCTAAATTTTCCAGTTAAATGGTAAATGCTACATAATCTCTCTGTGTATCTTTTACTCCACTACATTTTGCAACTCTTCCTATTTTTGAATTGCTGTAAATGTGATTTCATGCTGGTTCATCAACCCACTGTACAAAATGATTTGTATTGTTATGAAAACGCTTCAGTATGACAAGTATCCTCCTATTTGTTAATGAAAATTCTCAAATAGTATCTTTTTTTGGCTGAGTGTATTTTTGGTCAAAAACGAGAGCAATAAAAACATTAGCTTTTGACTTGGCAATCAAAATAATAATTCTTCACCATATTAAGTGTAGAAAATGTTTTTTGCTTCTCTCAATGTATTTTCCACAAAGTGATTTTTAAAATCCAAAGATATCTGAACCTTCTTGTTCCTTTTTGTTTTATTGTTGTTACATTTCAGAATCATCTAAAGTTTTGCTTTTATTCCCCCTACTGCCCAATAAAAGTAGCTGTAATACCAGCTGTGATGCACAAATGCCAATGTTAACAGGTTTGTCTCTTCTGGTTGGGGCGAGGATCTGCAAAGCCCATTGTTAGGATGAGAATCTTGCAGCCCACGTGAAGGTTTCTCGCTCTCACACAACTGTTCTTAGGATGGGAAGCCCTTTAGGCCCACAGCCTTCTCCCTTGCCTTGGAGTCCTGGGTTCTACCATAATGTGCTCCCCATGGCTCCCATACCTTTAGGAAGATATGTGGCACTTGTCTCTCCCAGCACCTTGCCACACTCCCCGGACCCCTGCTTCCCACCTCCTCCTGGCATCCCTTTAGCCCTTTGCCTCATGCCACAGTTGTTCCCAGCTTCCCACCCCTTGTCTCGCTCCCCCCTTTTGTCATGCCCCCTTACATGTGTTGCCACAGCTGCCTTACATGTGTTGCCACAGATGTGGCATGGCCAGCACTGAATCCGATGAGACATCGTGCCACCCTCCGTTTGATTAGGAACTTTCCTGTGGCCCAGGCAGCCTGGAAGTCAATTGCCTTCTTTTCAATATCCTCACCATCCTGTCTTAAAACACGGTCATATTCCACCTCCTAAGTCCACCAGAGAAGCAAACCCATGTGCTTCTGAAGCAATCCCATGAGCAAGCAAGCTCTGGTGGCCTCCCTACCACCCAGTGTGAAGTCATGCTTCCTACCCTTAGACTCCTGTGACGTCCTTTTGCAGGGCAGTTATGCATCATGATGCTTTCATAGGTAATTATACTATCTGTGTGACTGGGAGCTTCTGCAGGTCAGACTTCTTCTGACTCATCTTTGACCTATAGCCTGCCACATAGTAGGGTCTTACCAAATATTTGTTGTTTGTTATTGAGCTGTACATTTAATGCCATTGATTTGTTGGGCTGAAATTCAGGAGTTCACATGTTTTATCCATCAGATAATCTTGCCTTCATTCTGTCCTCACATTTTCACTTGGCCCGTGCCCACATTTTATGCCCTTGGCAGCCTGATGATAGCACTCTGCCACATCCCTGGAATCTGGGCCCACACATGTGCACCAAGTGTGGAGCTCACACTGCATTGTAACCCACATGGGGTACAGTGATACCACTGGATGTGCCCCTGCCTTAGCACTGCTCTTGCTTTGCTTTTGATTCAGTGGTCGGAGGATGTGTGTGCAGCCCACCTCACTCAGCGGGATGGGTATCAGGCGACAACACAGGGACAGCTGAAAGAACAGCTCTACCAAGAAATCATCCACTACTTCGACAAAGGCAAGGTAAAAAAAAAAAATCCATTTTTTTTATGTGTACCTTCCTTCAGCAATGTAAACACATTTTTTTAACACACGATGTTTGCAGAACTAGACATTTGTCATAAATTGTGTACAGAAATGTTTTATGCATGTTCCTCCAGCTCATACTTATAAGTAAAAAATCATTTAAAAAAAATCAATAGCCCTTTTTTAGATGCTCTGCAGATAGTAACTGAAAAAGCACAAGTATTTTTATAGTTCTTAGCAGGGGGAACCAAGTCTGGGACTATGGTTGAGATGTGTCTCTGTACCCTAGGAACAAGTGTATTCCTTTAACACTTTGCATTTTCCTGTTGTTACCAAAACTTTTATCCTATGGCAGGACCATGGTGGCTTTTAGACTAATTGATTTAAGCAAAATTATATATTCTGTTGACTTCTCCTCAAAGGCAATTTGCCATCATTGTAATCAATCCATCTTCTATCTCATCACTGTATCTCTTACAATTCAGGTATGTAGTTTCTTCAGAAAATTGCTACTCTGGCTTCAGAAGTTTTTAAAATCTGCCACCAAAATAACTTCTAAGTTCATTCTTTGGCTTTGTCTGGATCCTTCATTCATCTAGGGAACTGCTTTTTTATACTTTGAGAAAATTGACCAGTGAACTCCGTGAAGGCGCCTCTGTTAGTTTCCCAGGGTTGCTATCACAGAATACCACAAAGTGGTGGCTTTCAACAACAGAAACTGATTTTCTCACAGTCCTGGGGGCTATAAGCCAGAATCAACATGTTAGCTAGGCCCTGCTCCCTCTGCCAGTTCCAGGAGAGAACACAGTGTTGTGCCTTAGGCTTGTGGTGGTAATCCTGGGAGTCCTTGGCAGTTATTGCCTGGTGGACACATCATCCAAGTCTCTGCCACAGTTGTCCCATGGTATTTTCCCAGCATGTCTGTGTGTACAACTTCCCCTCTCTCTGTAAGGACACCAATCTCTGGATTAGGGCGCATGCTACTCCAGGATGACCTCATCCTAACTTGATTCCATCCAGAAACTGATTTCACAGCAAATAGGTTTAGGATTACACAGGGGACATTTTTCTACCCTCAACAGCACCAGTACGGACGAAGATGACAGCCACCCCTTTTCACGGTTCTCACGTAAGCCAGTCCCTTGTGGAAACAGCCACTGTTAGCAGGCTTCCTGTGGGCATGAGCTCAGGATTCTCCTCACTTGGGAAGTGACGGTTAGCTCTTTTATTTTTTCACCTGTTGTCCTTAATACAGGGGGGAAAATGTCCAAAATCTTCACAAGAGCTGGTAGCCTACATAAAAGCCACTTGGAAAGAAGGTCCAGAAATGTTGTGTGTATTGCACCCAGTGTAGAGTATATTTCTTCATAGAAATAAGAAGCTTTCACAATTATGGCCAGTTACTAAAATTTTATTGGCTTGGCCTGGGGAATCCTGTTTCTCTGCAATCTACTAAAGAAATGGAGCAGATTCAACCATTCTTTCCCCCCAGTGGCTCTGAGGTGCAGTGGTGTTCCAGATAAGGGTTATCAGGCGCTAAAAAACGGGCAGAGCTGGATACCTGGGGAGACCCAGAAAGCTCAAGATCAGAGGCCATCGGGGCTGCAGAACGTGTGCCTTTGCAGGTGGCTACCCCAGGTTCTCCATGGGCACCACAGCCTCTGACAAGCATTGGCTCCGCAACCTCTCTGACCTTATCTCCTTATTCCTTCCTTGCTCTGTGTTCCAGCCACTCTGCCCCTTTTGGATCCTGAAGTGCAGCAGCCTGGCTACCCAGGAGGGGTCTGCTGCTCACTTTTCCCACCTCAGCTGAAATGTCAATCCTCTCCCCAAGACATCCTCTGCTTTCTTTTACTTGCCTACTACAATTGACAAGAGGGTTGAATGTGTGGGTTTTATTGTGCTTCTTGTTGTGGCACTGATGATGGAACCCAGGGCCTTCATACTGAGCTACACCTCTAGCCCTTTGTTCATTTCTTATTTTGAGACAGGATATTGCTAAGGTGTTAACTTGTTATTTTTGTGCTCAATCTGGCAATCCTCCTTCCTCAGCCTCCCAGAATCCTGGGATTTACAGGAGTGTGCCACCACACCCAGTTTCATCTGTGTTTTCTTTAATGATTCCCCTCATATTCCTAATGCTCTTGCAGCATCTGGCACGTAGTATGTGCTCATTGGAACAAATACATGGATACTCAGCATTTAAGAGTGTGTCCTGACAGATGAGAAGTACTCATTTCTAGCAACCCAGTTGACCTTCATTAAATAATAAATTGAAGACCATCACAAAAATTGTGTGAGCCTAGCCTGGTGGTACACACCTGTAATACCAGCACTCTGAGATGCTGAGGCAGGAAAGCAAGTTTGAGCCCACAATGGTCAACTTAATGACTTAGTGATAGTCTGTCTCAAAATAAAAAATTTTAAATGGCTGGGTTTGCAGCTTAGTGCAGAGTATTAATCCTCTAGTACTGTAAAATAAAATGATACAAGAATGATGATGAGGGTTAAAAAAAATTGTTCAGTTTAGAACATTCATTTCCAACCAGGATTTACAGAGAAATTATGGTTGTCACGAGTGGGGGAATAGGTGCCACTGGAGTCTTGTGGGTAAGGCTGGAGATGTTAAGAAGCTCCTCTCGGTACACAGGACACACAGCACAGAGAGGATCCAGCCCAGCATTTCAGTAGGGCTGAGGCTGAAAAAGCCTGGCATAGAAAACCTAATCCATGACAGAATAGCAAAAAAGGAAAGCTGACTGGAAGACTGTCCTCAGATGTCCTGGTGTTTTGGTGAAAACAGAAAGATGATCATGTTTTTTGACTTCAAGGCAGCCTGGGTTTGAGAAGATTGTCTTCCCAGCAGCTATTCACAATGTATTGATAAAACAACAGGAAAAGCCCTTTCAGAGTATCTGTGACATTTCCACAGAATGTTAAAAAGAAAAGAGCATAAACTGCCTTGATCCAGCTAGGTGAGCAGTGGTTCTGCCACATGGATACAGCCAGGAAGGGACACTGAGAAGTGGCTGGACCTATTATCGTCCTGCCCAGAGATGACATTTCTGTTTCTCTTCATGTCATCTGCTGAAGCAAATCACATGGGCACACCAAGCTTCAAGCCTTGAGGAAATTGCCAGAAGGATGGGTGGAGCAGCATCTACATGTACCACACCCTTTCATTAGATGGGCCAGATGGGATTTCTAGCTGTGAGCATCATGAGCACTCAGGGCACATGGAAAAGTTAATCTAGAAATTACTTAAATATACATAGAATCTAAGAGAGATAATATTCACACCAGTCCCCTAAGTAATGCAGCTTCACACAACTGGAGATGTGAGAATAGAGATTTCTCATAAAACTCGATGTTGGGCCTTGATCCTGGCCTCCTCAGAGCTGTGTTTCTTTCTTCCATATCAGCAGGCTTGGTAGACAGGACACTGCAGAAGCACCCAAGAGAATTGGATGAAGATGCTGAAATCTCACCAGCGGGATGCAGGACATAGTACATAGTACATAGACATTGTATAAGATCAACATTTGATACTTTGTGCAGATTTAGAATCACTTTAACTTAGGAAATAAAGCCAAGGTATGAGTGTCCCTGGTGGGTTTGGATGTATGTAGTAATTTGAGAAATGCCTCTGGAAAGCAGTGGAATTAGAGAAATAGCTAAGGCCATTGCTGATGATTAAGAAGCAGGATATTGGTGGGGCCTGGTGACTATATTAACATGCTCCATTCCCAGATTGCAGTTATCTTGGGGGGGAAATATTTCAGAGTGACTCAGGTGATATGTCTAGTGGAAACTTGTGGGGCCCTGGAACAGATGGGTACCCAGCTTTCAGGAAAGGCAAAGGCGCAGCTCTGTGCTGTCCAGGACTGAGTCACCGGCCACATGCAGCCACTGGACACCAAAGGAACCAGCCCGGCCAATAGCTTTGTCTTGAACTCTGGCCTCCAGGTCTACAAGAAAGTAAATTTCTGTTGTTTAAGGCACAGAGTAGCGAGTCAGGACCTGGTTACTGTAGCCTTTGATACAAATATCAAGTATCTCATTATATTTTTGTGTTAATTATATGTGGAACCAGTAATATTTTATTTATTTATTTATTTTTGTACCAAGAATCAAACTTATGACCTCGTGCTTGCCAGGCAGGCACTGTGCTGCTGAGTTATGTCCCTGGCCCCCAGTAATATTTTAGGTATATTAAATATTACTAAAATTAATTTCACATTTTTAATATAACAACTAGAACATTTAAAACTGTATTTGTGGCTGACATTATGTGTCTGTTGGACAATGCTGCTCTGAGACAAGAATACTATCTAATTGGAACATCCCTCTGTCTACTAGAGGGAAAATTTACTTGCTGCCCTTTGGGTCTATCACAAGTGGCCAGAATTCTGTTTGTGCCTGTTCGTATACATTTCTTACACTGAATGCATACTTCAAACACTGAAATATAGCTAAAAGAATTTAAAAATTAAGACAAAGCCAGGAAGGAATAGAATTCGTATCAGAAGGACAAGGAAAAGTATAATAAGCACCAAAATATTTTTTTCTTATGACCCAATGTCATTTCTTTCATTTTGAAATAACTGTTAGATGTCTGATAGTTAACAGTATTAGGGAATTTAGAGCGAGGAGTAAGCTGGGGGCTCCTTCTGGTCCTGAAGCAAATATGGATAAGGCAAAAGGAAGAGAGGGAAGGAGAGGGTAGAAACAGAAGCTACTGTAAAGGTAAATTGTGAGAATCATGGGAAAGCAACATCACTGTGTTGAAGCAAGATGGGGTTTTCCAGCATTCAGCTATTTTATTTTTTATATTTAGAATTATACCCTTCAGTGATCTATTTGTTTTTTACTTCACCAGAGCCAACCATAATCTCATTTTTCATTTCCTGGGCTTGAAAGGATGAGTCCCATTCTGATGATTTGTGTATCCATGTGCTTTAAGGGATGAGAGACTCCCATCACCTATACACTTGTTCCATAAGCCACAGTCTTCACCCCAGTGCTGCCTTGGGCACTGCTGAACCATTCGAGTCTTTGGCAAAAGCACTGCTGCTGGATATAGCTCATCCTGCATTTGTTTGTAAGCCTCTCTATCCAAGAGGCTTTATTCACTCCCTTCTCTAGTGGTCACACCCTTTCCCTGTAGTTCTACTCCTTGGGAAGCCACTTTGGTTTCCTTAGGATCACAGCTTGAATGTCTTTAAAGATGTCCAAACCTCATGAGCCTCCTTCCACCCCACAGGCAGAGGCAGGCCTCTCTGCTGGCAGGTGAGGCCCTGGGCAGTAGTGATTGAACCCACTTCTCTACCCTCTCATCATCCACATCTCACCTCTTTGCAAATGTACTCCGTGAGTCTGTCCCCCTGGACTTCCTCACCATCTTCCTTCGGTGTGGAATGGCTCCTTCTCACTTGCTGTCCTCTGATAGTGGAGTCTTTCACTGCTTCTGGGGGTATTTTAATGCTGCTTCCTCCTTGCATATTTTAATGCTGCTTCCTCCTAGCTTGGTTCTTCTTGAGCACCAAATGCCACTGGTCTGCCTCCTTCAAAGCATACTTTGTACCTGGCAACTGTTTTCCCTATTTCCTACTTTGTGTATCTCAAACTCTTATGGCCCCCAAGCCCTCTGGCAATCTTGTGTAAATGCAGATCCCAACCTTATTAGGTCTGGTGAGGAAGGTTCTACATCTCAATGGCTCCTAGGCAGCCATGGTGCAAGAGACCAGAGACTACCCTGACTCATGGACCCTGCTGACTTGAGCTCCTGGGCAGCAAAGACAAGAACTCTGTCCTCACTTCTGTAGATACTCACTTTTGAGTGAGTCCAAAGCTGCACAGTGCATAGAGACTGGGGGATCCTCAGTCTATTTTTTTTTTAAACTTTAAGAGTACTTTTAGATTCACAGCAAGATTGAACAAGACATGCATTATCCTCCTGCCCTGCAGACAGCCTCCTCCATTGTCAACACTGTCTTTTTTTTTTTTTTTCCTTTCTTGAAATAACCCCTACTGGGCAATACTTCAGCAAACACTGCACAGTGGGGAAGGCGGCCATCACTTAGGCATTCTGTAGTTGCTTGTATCCTGGGCATATGCGTTAGTATAGATCTTACCTCTGATCTGGGCCCTGAACTTCTCCCTCCTCCCCACTCCTCAGTGCCTTGCTAGGTACAGACCCACATCACCCCTGCCACATGCTGCATCTTCTGAGTATGTGCTGTAGGAGAGCTCCATTCCTGAGTCTGACACTGACTTTGTTTTAGCACCACTTTTATTGCAAAGGTTGCAGATCAGATAAAGACAAATTCTTGCAAGGAAAGGGTTGGCCTTTTCTGCCTAGAATCCATCGTGTCTGCTAAGAATAACAGTCTGCAGTCCAAATGATTACAGCAGTTTATTGAGTAGGTGAACAAGCAGACCAGTATGTAGGGAGGGCTCTGACACCGACAGAATTTATGGCTTAACTGATGGCACAAGTTCCACTAGGCTCACATCTTGAGCATGTGGCCTCCAGGACCTAAGGCATTTACATCACAAACATTTCCTTGGTCTGATTTAACACGTAGTAAATTTTAAGGAACCAAATTGCCACTCTGTTTTATTACAATGTATTAGGCTAGAGGACTTAATACCTGTTGAAATTGAAAACCAAGGAGCCCCGGAGTCCACAAGATTATGAAACAGAAGCTAAACTTTATCTCAACCTGACAACATATGATTCAGCTACAGCTCCATTTATATAGCTTGTCACCTTGTGACCAGTTTCCTCATGTAATTCCACACTTACCTTGTGGAAATGATGTACATCCTCCAGTTAATTCACTGTTTGACATTTGTACAACTACCTAATGGAAGTAAGGACTTGCAGAATCCAAGACAAGTGTCAGTCCTGATAATACTGAGCAGGCAAGGCAGAGAGCAGGGTCCCAGTCCCCCAGCCCTGTGACTTGCATTTCATGCATGTGCAGGGAAGCAAAGAGACAAAGAAATGGGGGATTATATTAAAGTTTCTCAACCTTTGTGCCTTGAAACCAGCAGAGCTGAATGTGTTTTCTGCTTCTTTATATTAGACACTTTCACTGTTGAATTACATTCTGTTATCTTTCTTTATTTCTTCTGCACAAAATCATCCTTCTATTCTGCTTTTCCACTGTTTTACAAAGTTTTGAATGTCTTTCAGTCCAGCTCTTGGTCGCTTAATCTTTTTCTTTCTCTCCATAAAATGTCATTTCCATCTGTTCTCGTTTTCATTCTTTAGCATTTCTTCCTTCCTAGACTAATAATTACTCCTTGCTCCTTTTCTATTCCGTTTTTACCACCTGCTTGAGCATCCCCCCCGAAAGCCTTCTGTTCAGTTTTATCACGACGACAAGTGTTCTTTTTTGAAGGTGTTCTGAATTGTCTGTCTTATTGTGTTTGGATGAGGCCTAGTAATTTTCAATGAAGCCCTTAATCCAAGTACTTCACTGAAAATTAGCAGGCTTCTCTATGGAGGATGAGAGTCAAAAATAGCAGCCACTATAAGAAAAATGTAGTCAGGGCACAGCAGCTAGCAATAGCCAGCACTGAACCACCTCTGAAACCAAGAGGCGGCCGGGCAGTGTTGACAAAGGCAGTACATAATTTACAGCCCAAGTGATGTATGAAGTGATGTGTACAACAATTTTCAACTGGAGTTCTATTTTCTTTTACCTTAAAATAACTTCCCTTTGACAAAGTTCACACTTTGCCTTGCACCAAAGTTGAAAAAAATGATGCATCTTGCATCATCTTGTGAACTAAAAATAGGGGTTTGGGAACAAGTTTCCGTTTTTGGTGAAATGGCTGGATTTCTTTTTTTAAGTGTTTGGGGATGAAGTTTTCTCTTCCTATGAGTTTTCCTTTAAAAACACAGGTATTGTTTAGAAGAATTGAGCAGGGCATAAAGGAACCCCGTTATGAGTTAATTCTCGGCATTTCTAAACTTTTTGAAAGTCTCCCTGTTGTCCACAATTTGACTTGAATATTCAGAGATTGTATGTTCATTATGATTTGCTCCTGTTAGAAAAGAATCACTTTTATTAGTGCATATTAACAATCCAGAACAGTGAGGTCCATCTTGGTATATTGGTACATCTGTGTAACGTATTTTGATTATTTTCAACCCTATGCTTTCATCTTATTCCCTGCTCACTTATTTTGACTGCCTTCCCCATCTCTAAAAGTCTACCTTCTAGTTTCGTTTGAAACCTAATCTTTTTCTTTCTTTTTTTTTTTTAATCAAAGTGTGAGACAATCTTCAGAGTCAGGAACAATGCTCTCCTTTTCCTTCTATAGGATCACTGCTGAGATTTTGCACTAACAAACACCCTATGTGCCAGGTGCAGCCTCTAATCTGAAGCGCAGGGATGGAGACAGGGCCAGCCTCTAGGCATTTGTGTCTAATATCAGGCCTCTCACATAAGCAGATAAATAATATTTGATCTGTCCAGTAGATGGGCAACAGGTCCACCTTCTCATAGATACAGGTATGGTCAGTCTTTCTGGGGAAGTGGAGAGGACTTCACAGAAGGAGTGCCGTGTCAACTGTTTCTTAAAGAATGTAATTCCATTTCCCAGGTGATTGTGGGGAGAAGAAGAAATCCGTAAGTTTAGCGAGAGCAAAGTAAGAGCAAGGGCTTCTGGAGAAACCCCACTTTTCTGGAGAAGCAAGAATGTCCTGTGAGATATAGATATAGAGGACTTAGTCTGATTGGGCTAAAATAACATGCAATGAACAGCTCGTAAACAAATTCATTTTTTACAGTTCTAGGAACTGGAAGTCTAAGATCGAGGTCTCACTAGGTTTGGTGTCTGGTAAAGGCTCATTTCCTAATCCATCATTGGCACCTTCTGTGCCCCCTCACGTGATGAAAGAGGGAAGAGCTTTCCTTCAGGCCTCTTTGATCAGAGGACTAATCCCATTCATAAGCCCCACCCCCATTCATAACCTAATCACCTCCTAATCATCACCTTGGAAGTGAAGGTTTAAACATGAATTGAGAGTGGCACAGACCTCAGCAAGGACTTTGGAGCCAGTTTGTCAGTGACCTTGTAGTCTCTAAAAGATTAGATATACTCCAATAAAGATTTCACTTACAAGCCATCAGTGGAGGTTTTGTGAAAATAGAGAATGATTACTTCATTTTCCTCTTTTCAAGGAGTAATTCTGGCCACACAGTAGCAGAAGATGTAAAGGAGTAAGAGGGGAAGGAGCCCAGAGATTGGGCATGGGGCTAGAACCAATGTCTAGGCCTGGGAGGCAGAGACCCCACAAAGCCAGTGGCAAAGGGAAGGGGCAATTTAAGGGAGACTTGAATTCAGCTGATTATGCAGTGTCTCTTAAGTAGGGTCCAAGGCAGAAGAATGATGCCATCAAGGGTCAGGGCCCCACCCTGCATATAGCCAAGCATCCTTGATGGGAAGAGGATTTAGGAATTAAATGATCAACATGCTGTAAAGAACAGACAGGGGATGTTTTATTCATTTGAATATTGAGCAAGGGAGCAGGTGTGTTAGTCTAACAGTTGCCAGGCATCTGAAGGAGAAGATTATGGAGAGAAATAAACATGGTAGCAATTATAGCCATGCTGGGGTACAGTAGTGTGTCCTAGGCCAGGTCTTTAGTGTGCACAGCAGAGACATCTAAGAGAATCTCCTTAAATACATTGTAATATGTTAGTGACTCCCCCCAAAAAGGTATATGCTAACTCATGGGACAGATGAATGTGACAGTATTTGGAGAAAGGGTCTTCACAGATATAATTAAGGATCTTTAAGAGAGGATCTTAACTCCCTGAGGAGAGGTACCCTAAATCCAATGTCAGGTGCCCCCTTACAAGACACAGAAGGGAGACAACACAAGGAGATGCCCAGTTGAAACAGACAGAGATTGGAGGGAGCTGCCATAAGTGATGAAACACCTGGAACCATCAGAAGCTGGAAGAGGCAAGTAAGAGGCTCTTCCAGAGCCTTCAGAAAGAGTATGTCCCTGCTGACACTTGGACTCAGGCCTTTGAAAGTATATACTTTTGTTTTTAGCCTCCTACTCTGTGACCTTTTGTATGGAAACTTGAGCAAACTAACACACACACACCAACAAACTCTTGGGACTGAGGTTAGAGAGGTTGGAGGCAGCAGACCAAAAAAATGGGAAGGACACAGGCAGGCAACCGTGGCCAGTAAGGCTATGGGAGTCACCAAGGGCAAAGCAGAGTAAGGAGCCATGTCCAAGGGAGCTGGTGACTCTTCCTGATGGTGGAATGAAAGTATGAGCAACACATGTGAACAAACTTTAAGACTAGGAGCTGCCCAAATGTGAAAAAGAAGACGAAGCCAGCTTTGCCCGCTACACACCCCCATTGTGCCTTCATCCCACTGCTCGCTTCTATCCCGCATATCCTGTTTCCCTTCTGCCTTTGGGTTGGGCTCTCCAACACTCATCCAAGGCAGGTCTTCCCATCCTAGGACTCCCCGTGCCAGGAATCACATCCCACATCCCCTCTCTCTTCTACTACACTGTCAGCATTTGCTTTTTATGGTTAACATTCACTCATCACTGACTATGGTATTATTTCTTCCATCTTTAAGAAAATTCCATGGTATTCTAACTTCTTTCTTTAACAGCTGCCTATGTACCTGTAATCATCAATGGGATGGAGGAGTAAGTGATAGCAAACATCCATTCTCCTAACCTAAGCACTGAGCAAGAGGCAGCCATATCTCTTGCTGCTGGGATTAGGCTATTCAACATCCTCCTTTGTAGAACTATTCATATCCTGACTTGGAGAGAAAAAAATACAAAATTTCCTTTAAAAAATTTCCTTCCTTGTCATTCCTTCCAAGGCATTAAAAACTGAGCAAATAATCTTCTGTTGGCTGACAGAGAATTGTGTTGGGGGGAAAAAAGAAGTCACATTAATGAGCCTGAGTTGGGTTGGCAGTGGTTCCTGTGTGGAGTGGACTTTCTTGAGTATTTCACCACAGTACAGGCATTTGAGTCGGTGAGTCTCTGAGCCATTTCAAAGACCTTTTCAGAAAGGCTTGCCAACCTTTGTGTGGTCAGGGAGTCTGCATTCTGTAGGAGAGGTTACAGGCAACCATGAGATGAACCGGGCCTCTATCGGTTGGGTCACAGCCTGGAATTGTCATGGTCTTTCTTATGCCATGCTTGGGACCTGGGAACAGTGACCTCATTCTCAGCATGCATTGACCTGAGGTGATTGATGACTGAACAGGTCTCCTTCTGGTCCTGGGCCACTTTGGTCTTTCTGGTGCTGAGGGACCTTGACAGGAGCTCTGGATTCTTCCATAGCATGCATCCTAATCCACTTACACTCAGAGAGCTGTATGAAGCTTTGGAAAATCAGTGGGTGAGTGAGCATGACTCTTGCCCCAATAACTGCCAAGAGAAACAGGTAAATTAGAGAAGAATCACTGAAATTCAAGCTCCCCAGAAAACACTGTGCCTGGTGAGTTACTCACAGCTGGTAAGCAGACAACAGCAGAGTCACTCACTGGTGTGCTGCTGAGTCAGCCAGCCTGCCTCAGTGGTGAGGGGTCATCATCCCGACTAGCATCTGTCCCTTCATCTGCTGCTGCATCTTGATCCTGCAAGATCAGCATTGTCATTCTATCAACCTGGTCAACCATCAAGTTCACAGTTGTCTATAAAAAGTCAGTATCTGATAAGTCTTTGGCCACCACTCTGTTCAGAACTAAGGAAGGAGTTTTGTCAGTAAAGTTTTCTGTTTATGGAACTTGAAGAAATGGAAGGTCTTGAAAGCAGGAGGTTCAAAAGAGATGGGAAAGATTACCACCTCGAGAAAATGGAACCAGTCATCATCTACAGAAAAGCCACGGAGGGACAGCATGTTCTGTACAGCCAGGAACTAACAATTCTCAAAATGCCATAAGCTGGATTAAGTACTTCAGATCAGAAAATAAAGTTGTTTGCTGATATGGGCTTTTTCTCTGGGGGCTACAGAAACCTCCTGAGCCCCTGGCTCTTCTAAGAATATAGCCAAACAGGACGTTCACTCACAAAGGTTAAAGCGATTCTTTCACAAAGATAATCTAAATCTAGATCATATTGAATCTCTTTTCTCTCTGGTGCTGAAATATTTTCCAAAGTATTCACATTGAAAATGTGAATTACTCACACTCTCTTTAGAGCCCTGTCCAATTAAAAGTAGATGAAAGCCTCCTTGGTGGAAAATCCTTTACACACATAGATGGGAGAGAAGAAATATATATTTATAGAAAATCTGGTAGAAAATACAACCACATAACCTCAGGGTGAGCAGGATAAGATATTTACTCGAGACTTATATTTCTTTTAAAAACAATTACTTTTGATACGTATCTAAAGTACCTCATCTGTCATTTAGGATAAAGATAGATTAAGCTTTTACTTTGGAATGAATTAGAAGCCCTACTGGTTTAGGCAGCTAAGAGAATGTGTATTAGCTTGCAGAAAACTAAAGAAAAATCCAGTGAAAGACTTACAAGAAAAGGTAATGTCTTTGAAATGGAAATGTGCTAAGGGAGGCATGGGTCACTGGAGCTTAAAAGAAACATTAAAAGTGAGAGGAGTTTTCCCTTCCCGGGAATGGGAGCTTGGGTTCTCTTAGAGGATGTAAAAAAGATCTAGAGAATCAGATGTAGCTATTCAAAAAATGTGAGGCATCATGGAACCAAAGAGAAAAAGACAGATTGTGTGGATCTTGGGTGGGACACGTCCATCATCATCTCTGGTCCCTGGATACTGGTCCCATCTCTGAAACCTACTCCAAGCTTGTTTTTATTGTTTTTCAAAGTGTTAAAAGGCAACTTCTTATCCTAGAATAACTTTTTTCTCATTCAAAATAGCTGGTGGTTTCTTTTAAGTAGTGGCTATGAAAGGAGTATTTTTGAAGCACTTAAGTAAAACATCATTCTTCAGTTTATTGAATGACTACTAACTGAGGCCCTAGCAGGACCCATTCTAACAAGGCAAAGAGGACCACATTATCAGGGGCTCCATGCCCGCGTGTGCCAGGTGAGGGCCCAGTAGCCTATATGGGGCATAGGATCCAGAGTTAGAGACCAGACAAGAATCTTTAAAACCCACCCCAGCAGGAGGGAGCAGGGAGCAGCTGGAAGTACTGGTACATGGTCCTCAAGAGCACAAACTCTGGCAAAGAG
This sequence comes from Cuniculus paca, assembly GCA_004365215.1. Taxonomy (NCBI): domain Eukaryota; kingdom Metazoa; phylum Chordata; class Mammalia; order Rodentia; family Cuniculidae; genus Cuniculus; species Cuniculus paca. The sequence goes on along the minus strand of RJWT010008253.1, from coordinate 5,142 downwards.
CCACTTTTCTGCTGTGTATCCTCAGACACGTTATTTACCTGCCTGACCCCCCAGCTGTCTTATCTGCAGCACGAGCATAAGAAAGATACCCACCTGACATGGTGGCTTAAGGGCTTCAACAAGGAAATGCAGGTGGTTGGACATCATGCCAGTGGGGAGTACCTAAAAGCCATAAGCTCCCATGGTAATAGCTGCTGCCCTCCTGGTGATAGGGATGCCTGGGGCGAGGTCTTTAACATCCCAATAAGAAAGGAGTCAAAGCTACATAACTGTGACTACAGCTGTCTTATGGGGATGATGGCAGTGGAGAAGCAGGGGTTCATGGTTGGGCACACAGTATGTGGGATGCCCTCAAGTCAACAACCTTCACTTCAGTTTACTAAGGCTTGCTAGGCAAGCTTGTCCAGGGGCTTCATCAGGGGATGATGTTTGGCTCCTGTCCTGCAGGGGCTTCTAATCTCTGTGTCAAAACATTGCAGAAGATTTTGAGTTCCCAGGTCACAAGTGCAAAGGAGGAGGACAGTAGATAGCAACCAAGAAGGCTTCCTGGAGGAGGCAGATCATCCGAATTTTTCTGTTCTTCCCAAGTAATCCAGTCATTTTTTGTTCCCCCAAGAAAAAAGTAAGAGAAAAAGTGAGAGACCTATACAAACAGGTCATTATACATGTGTCAAAAGTTTATCTACATTTTAAAAAATAAGTTACATGGAAAGGCACTCTCAAATTATTTACGATTTCTCAAAATGATGGCACAATTTACATTTGCACAGCCCTTGCACATAAGGCAAGCTTTTTGCTTGGGACTGAAATATACCCTGGTCTCTCTTGCAGCTGGTGCCTTGGTAATGGCATTTATTAAGTAGAATAATTTGGGAAAGTAGCCAACTCAGAACCCTGTTTTCCACATAAATGCCCCCTCTGCTTCCCTTCTTTACTCTGCAGTTCCTTCTCCTTGACCCTCCAGCTTCTCCAACAGTTGGGCCCTGGCAGCCACAACTGTCAGCAAGGGAGCAGGACAGGGTTGGCGAGGACAGGCAGGCAGGCCACTGGTGAGGAGTGAGCCAACAGTTGACCAGCTTAGTCAGTGGACCAGGTCCTTAGGCAAAGGACAGGAGCCTCTAGAAAATACTTGTATTTTTCCAACATCATTTCCCTGGTCTTTCAATTAACCTGCTGTGTATTTAAATTGTTTTATTATGAATGATTGCTTTACTCTGACTGCCAGATTCAGGTCTGGATCTCTCTTTTTTCTTCCTTGTAACTCACAGATGTGGGAGGAGGCCATTGCCTTGGGCAAGGAACTTGCAGAGCAGTATGAAAACGAAATGTTTGATTATGAACAGCTCAGTGAATTGCTGGTAGGTTTTCTTTCTTTTTTCTTTTTTATCCCTTCTCCTCCTCCTCCTCTGCCTCCTTTCCATTTTTTCATCGGGATTTAACCCAGGAATTCTCTGATTCTGGCTTGGTCCTCCATACTGTCCAAGAATATGGTCTTAGTATATCTGCTGGTTGATTCTGGTCCCATGAGTATCCACTTTCTATTCCCAGGTCAGCTTTTATAACCAAGCGCTAAGACTTCTGTGACTGAAGGGTACATAAAGAATTGCTGGTAACCTGTGTCTAGTGGTCTTGATAGCCCAGGAACCTTCACGAATTTCTATAGTTCAACACTGTGACCCCTTCTCCAAGATGGGGGTGAGCAGATAGTAACCAGACCTTTTTTTCTCTAAAAGTACCTGATTACTGCCTTCTAGGCTATGCTATGTCACTTTTTTTTAATTCAGCAGATTACATTTATGATGTTGCAGTGTTTGTCATTAACTTGAAGCAAAGTAATTCTGTTTAAGTTCTTCTGTAATGTACCCCCAGTGTTTTATTCCTACCACTTAAAAAACACTAAGGGCCAGTAGTTTAACCAGAAGAGAAACCATCTCTATGCTCCCGCTTTGGTTATTGAAGACACCCATAAATCACAACCAGTTGCTGCCTTTGCCTTTTTTATTCTAATCCCTTGTTGAATGGTGAAGGATTCATGACAAGTAACACCCAAAATATCAGTAAATATTCAATTCAAGTGCCCTATGAGAGTTGCCAGAGCTCAGAGAGCCCACAGGAAGAATATCGAAAGACAGTTGCTCAGATACTCTGGCTAAACCTGAAATGAATTTTCTTTTTTCCTTCCAGAAAAAACAGGCTCAATTTTATGAAAACATCGTCAAAGTCATAAGACCTAAGCCTGACTATTTTGCTGTTGGCTACTACGGACAAGGATTCCCTACCTTCCTTCGGGTAACTCTGGACTCTGCTTAATTTGAACCAGCTTGGTGGTTGCTTGGCAAAGTCTTGACTGTACTCTGCCACCTCTGTGGTTAGCTCGGGTGCCAGAGAGGGGCCAAAAATATTTTTTTTGATTGTATGTGAAATTTCCATCGATTTTTTTTTTCCTGAAGAGAACTTTCTTTCAGAGACTTAAGTGTATTTTTTAACGGTGTTAAAATGAAATATATATATATATATATATATATATAGTCATGATATGCATCCCTGGGACAGTTTTGCTGTTGGACTCATGATCTAAGTGATAACAGTAATCACCCAGCACACACCCATTTCCCATGTTTCACAGGAGACTTGAGAAGTGTTCAAATAAATATTTCCTGACCTACTGGTAAAACTGTTTCAGGTTTTTCAAAACCACATTCTTACATGCCATTGACCAGTGGGACATTCTTGTCTTGGCTTCTGATGTGTTTTTGGAACACATGATTTTCTCTCATAGTGGGGGATCTGATTTCTCTCTCCTTAATGGAGCAGCAGTTCTATGCCAGAATCTCCGCTACCCTTAGAGGTTGGAACCAGGGAAGAGATCTTTCTAGCCCCAAAGGCACACTCTGGCTCCTGTGTTTTTTGATTCTACAGGATTGCTGATTGTATGAGATAGCTCTTCACACTGATACCCATTGGATACAAGTGTACCCCTTACTGCAGACTTGTCACTCTTTTTAGAAGTGATCTACACAGTTCTGGCTTGTTCTAGAAAGTGAGGTCAGTTGACCCTGCCTTTCAGTGCTCTTCCTGGATGACTGAGGCATCTGGCTCTGTCCAGTCACTACTGGTGGTTTCTCCTACTGTCTTCATTGTGCAGCTGAAGTCTACCCAAAACCCAGATGCTAGAAAAAAATCTTCCTGTCCAAAGAACAAAACAAGATTTTCAGATACAGGCTATACATTAGGCAGGAATCTAAATGTAACTTTTAATACAAAACAAAGTTGAAGCACAGAAAGAGCTTGGAGTTGAAGTTCTTTAATGTTGCAAAAGACTAATTAGTGTATGTCTGTCTTCCATAACAAAGACAGAGGCTGACCCTTCACTGTGCAAACCTGTGATATGCTACAGTTTTAGATTCTGGGGGGAGGGAGCCTGTAGGCAGTGGTCTGCCTATGATATGGTGGCCACCAACTAAAATCTGTGTGGAATGATGATCCCAGCATCTGGAGCAAGCTAGAAGCCTGCCCTTGATACGGAAGTCAGATGCCTGGGGAGAGAGACATGTTACAGTAGAGCCAATAAGCACATTGCGCTGAGAGCTCACAGGTACTGCAGGTTGCAGGGACTGCCCTGGGTCATGTCTACCATCAAAGGACAAAATGCAAAGTATGAATAACGGGCTTGATTAATATTGAAGTGACTTTCTCGCTACACCTGAATAATTTTGTGGGCCTGTAGCAATATATTTATTACGCTTCACAGATCACCAGGCAGGGGTCAGTCTGACAATGACATTAACAGTTACCAAAAAGTGGGTGGAATGTTTGGCAACTTCATACTGTGAGGAGGGCAGCTTCTGAACGAACTTGCTATCCATTCGGCTCTGTTTTTCTCCAAAAATCAATCTCATTGTTTTTTTGCATCTATATTAATATTTATAGTTCTCACGAGGAATAAATCTCTTTGGCTATATATGTATGTTTTCCTGTTTTCATGTTCGAAAGGGCTACTTCGCATGCAAAGTAATTGACATTTCTAGAAAATGTTATTAGTGTTTTCATCTATAACTCACTAGTATTTTTCTATTAAAGCCTTTATATACATTTTTATTATTACACCTTCTACTGTAAAGCATAATAAATGCACACTAGTTTCATAGGAACGTGTTATATATTAAATCTTTCTGAATTTCTGGAATGTTTGACTTTATATAGCATTATAAGATGCCCATACTGTGTATTTATATTTCTAATTAAGACTACATATTACTTTGGTTTCTGCTTGACAGTTTTTCAAAGAAATAGAACATTTTTCTCCCATAATAGCACTGGGAGACATACCTAACTAGAAAGTGGGGAAAAAAATAGTCAATTCTTAAACTGTCCCTTCTTTAGTAATTTCTAAAAACTAAGAATACATTGGAACTAAAGGAAGGGACTTTCTCATTCCACTCAGGTTGCAATAACAAAATACCTACCCTGGGCAATGTATAAACCATGGAACACTATTTCTCACAGTTCTAGAGGCTGGGAAGTTCAAGGTGAAGGTGCCAGCAGATTCAGTGAGTGGAGAGGCAGAGGGGAAAGAGTGGGTTTCCTTGTGACATACTCTCCTGGCAAAGATCCCACCTTTAATACCACCCCCTCAGTGATTAGGTTTTGACCTATAAATATGGGGGTAACACCAACATCCAGACTGTATAGGAATACATTCATTGAATGTTGCAGGATCTCTTCTTATCTGCTTGAAAACCCATAAATTAGGCAAATTTTTATTTGACTTCAAGCTTAGTCTCTGAGAGAAAAATCTAAAATGTAAAAATATGCAGAAAATTCTGTTCTTTTTGCCTATCTGTCTGTCTCTCTGTCTATCTGCCTGTCTGCCTCTTCACCACCACCACCTCTAGCATTTGTCTAAGGATTGGCACACATAAGGCAGGGCTGTTCCTGACTTATGACCAGCCCTTCTGGAGACTCATACCCAGGGTCTCCTTGTTGAAATGGCACATGCCCTGGTGCAGCCAAGTCCTGCCGTGACAAGCATGACTCCCAAGCTCCCCTGGGCCTCCATGACTTCTGCTTGCTGTCCTCTCCTTGCTGTGGTTTCTAGTTAGGCAGAGAGAGCCCAGAGAGAGGGCAGGTGGGTAGCAGGAG
>RJWT010008252.1:0-26538 GCA_004365215.1 Cuniculus paca | reverse complement strand
AAAAAAAAAAAAAAAAAAAAAAAAAAAAAGAACACAGTTATTCTTATCTTGAAGATTAGGTTAATTTCACTTGGTTGTTATCCCTCAAGTTAAATTATGTTCTAATCTAAACTTATCACCTTCTCCATCAAATCTGTTGTCTCAATTCCTTTGGGTCTTTTTTTGGTCTTTTTGAGAAAAGGTTTCATTATGCAGTATAGGCTGGCCTTCACTCACCTTGTAGCCCAGACTGGCCTCGAATTCACAGAGATCCTCCTTCCACAGCCTCCCTAGTACAGGGATTACAGGCATGCGCCAGCACACTCGGCTTCCCAATTTCTTTATAGATGTACTATTCAGTTTTTGAACTGGTAACCACTTTCATGATTCTTATACCATGTCAATTAATAAGTTATTTCTTTGACCCAAGAAGTTAACAAGAACCATCCTTCCTCAATTACCACTAATATCACCATAAATCTTTCATAACCCCTTGCTGAGACTATTTAATTTAATCAAAATGGCTCAATAAAAACTTTTTAATTAAATAGTTGGTTAATTAAAATATCTGAAATAGAACTGGAGATGTGATTCAGTGGCAAAGTACTTGCCTAGCATGCACAAGCCCCTGGGTTCAATCTCTAGCACTAAACCTTACCCTAAAGTAGAAACTCTAAAATCTGTCTTGCTTATTCATTATTAATCACCCTTAGAAGCATCACTCTAAGAACTAACCAATTCAAACTGATTCCAACAGAATTTAAACTTGAAATGATCACCTTTCCAAGCAAGAAAGCTACTAAGTTGTTACCAAAAGTTTTAATGTACAGACATTCCTCATTTAATGATTGAGGTCTGTTCTTGCAACTAAATCAGTGGATAAATGAATCGTATACAGTATGTGCATTACAATATTCAGAACAAAGAAATGGTCCAAGGAAAACTCTGATGTGATGACTTTACTTTTATTTGCATTAACTTACATGCAGTATTATAATGTATAACAGAACATAAAACTATAGTACAGTACAATCAGCAGAAATTACAATATTGTATTAAAAAAGTGTACTGTACCAAAAAAAAAAAACACCCAATTGAGGTTCTATAAACAAGATGTACAAAACAGTACAAAAAAAACAGATGGGTCATAAGTCCACACAGTCATTACAAAGGTAGGTGTTAAACAAGCAGTATCTGTAGTATAAAAGTAACCATAACAGCAGCTATTATTTGAACATCTAAAATGTTCTGACTACTACAATTAAGTGCTTTACAAGTAATTTTTTCTAATTCTCACAATGATCTCACTGGGAATATGTAAGTACCCAAAACTTCAAGTGTAACTTTAAAGCCTGTCTAACATCACACAGGCAGAGTTGTGCATGAGCTGAAATGTGAATCCATGTATGCCTGATTTCAGAGTGGACTACCTTGCAATATGCCAAATTAATTCACAGGACAGATAGATTCTAGAGCCCTAGATCATATACTTGATTTAACTTTTTTTCGTTTTACCTCTCTGGATCTTAATTTTCTACTTGAAAAATAAATCTCCACAGTAGGAGTCAAAGAAACAGTTCTTGTGCAAACGAGAGCATTTGCTTAACTGACAAACAGAAACTGTAGAAATATATACGAATTTATTTATGGTCAAGGGTAACAAATTAGAAACAACCACATGTTCACTAAAAACTGGCTGGCTGAATTAACTTGTAGTATGATCCACATGGACTAGGTATGCAGATGTAAAAAAGTTCTCTGCCTCCTAACAGCAGTCTCCAAAATATATGAAGTTAAAGAAATAAAGTACAGATAGGTGTATATATTTTGTTTTGCATATGGAAAGAAGGAAATAAGCATATACATTTGCTTATACTTGAACTTATATTAAGAAACACATAAAGCTGAGACAAGAAGATTGTTGCAAGTTTGAGGCAGGCCTGAACAAGGCGAGATTCTCACAAAAAAACAAAAACAAACAAAAAAAAACTACAAATACATACAATGGGAAAAAAATAAAAAACATGTACAGTGAAAAACTAATATAGAGCCAGGGATTTAGCTTGGCGGCATAAGCGCCTGCCTGGCAAGCTCAAGGTTGTGAGTCCGATCCCTGATTAAAGAAAAAAAAAATATATAGATAGATAGATAGATAGATAGATAGATAGTAGAAAACGGGATGGAGTACATGGAGACAACAGGGTGGAGTACACAGAGTACATGGAAGCAACACTTTTTGGTTTGTTTGAGACAGGGCCTCACTACATGGTTAAGGCTATTGAATTCACTGTAGCCAAGGCTGGCCTCAAACTGGCAGTAATACTCCTGTCTCAGCCTCCCAAGTGCTGGTATTACAGACACATGCCACCACTGGCTAGCATAAGTTATCAGAATAAAAGTTTGTATATCAGTCTAAATTTGAACCATGTAATTGTTAAAAATTAATAAATAACCAGACTTTACCTTGGCAACTTGAGGTCTTCCAAAACATGCAGCATAATGTAATGATGATGACCTCTGACCCCTGTTAACATCAGCACCTCTCTCACAAAGAAATTCCACCTGTGAAACAATTAAGAATCATAAAGTTGCTTAATATTTCTATCCTTGATTTATTTTTAAAAAAATAATTTTGTGGTACTGGGGATTAAACACTGAGCCTTCGCACTGAGCTACAAAACCAACTCTTTTTCATTATTTGGGGACAAGGTTTCACTAATTCACTAAATTGCCCAGGCTGTGCTTGAACTTGCAATTCTCCTACCTCAGCCTTCCAGAGTACTGGGATTATAGGTGATATCCTTGATTTAAAATGCTAGTTTTTATCTATTAGCTTACCATTTCCTGAGTTCCAAAAGCAGAGGCCCAGTTCAATAGAGTCTGACCCACATCATCCATAAAATTTACTTCAAAGGCTGAAAGTGTGAAAGGAAAAAAAGCACCTTTAAAGACAATAAAATAATACTGAACTTTTCTACTGTTTGACTAATTTAAAGGTTGTTATTAATAATCCATTAAGTACAGTCAAGAGATTGTTTTAAATACTGAGATCAACTATAAAGCAGTCAAATAATCAGCAGATCTAAGAGCAGCAGAGAAACAATATTCCAAAATTTTTAAAATACTGAGGATTCATAAGGCTTTAAACCTTAGAAATACAAGATAGATGAAAGGGAGAAAAAAAATTAAAGTATCACACAGCTCAGTGGGGTACTAGCTGCATTAAAATGTAAAGTCTAATGACCCAGCAGCACCTTTCACAAGTTTACGTTTGCTCCTCACCACATACAGTAATCCTCAAAGAAACTACTGTAATTTATTCATGACACTTTCCATTAATTGATAAAACAGTCCTAAATTCAACCTGTAATTCAGTTTAGAATTGGCAAAATCTCCTTTAGTTAATAAAACAGGCAAATTTCAAACTCTGTAGAGGTTTTACTCATTCAACAAAAACATTTATTCAGGTTTTACACTCCACTGACAATTATGCAACTATACACAGGGAAAGGAGAGTATCTGAAGGAGAGGCCACAGCATAGCACAATTCCTAAGAATACTGTCCAAAAATGAGAAACCAGAAATTATCTATAATTGCTTATCACAGTTTTTATATTTTAAAAATATTTTTCTGACCTCCTGTGTCAATTGCATCTATAAGTGCGTCAGTATCTTTACTTCGAATACAGTCTATAAGCTGCCGATGTGAGCGCTCCCCAGAACTATCCAATCTCCGGAGTCCTGGAATTCTGCCTGTAGATCCAGCACTAGATTTAGGCAAAGCTTTTCGTCCTTCAAATAATAGCACCAAGAGAAGGTCAACCAAACGCATGGTATCAAGCACACATCTTTCATCACCCTGTAATGCACTTTCAATTGAATCTGGAAGCTCTGACCTCAGGAGATCCTAGAAAGAAAATGAGAAACAAAAGTTTAACACACTGTATAGTACAAAAGCATTTTTTTCTAAAAGATTCAAAAACAGATCTTAAAAGCATTCTTACATGTGTTACTACTGGAGAGCCTCTGCAAAGCGTTGAGAGCAGACTTACAATCGTTGACACCTGATTACTTAATTTGGAATCTGCAGTTGTGGAAGGTGCTCCTGTGGTGCTGCGACTTGGTTTACATGCCGATGATGGTCCTGATACAGTACCACCAGCAGCAGCCATTCGAGATAACAGCTCCTCAGTTAATCCATGCTTGGCTAATGGAGCTGGATCAACCCCACGACGGGTAAATCGGTCAGCTAGTGATGCAAAACATCGTAGAGCTCCATCTGAAACCTAATGATATAAAGAGTATGCACATGGATAACTCACCTAAAAAGTACTAGTACTGATCATTTCAATACTGACACTATAAGAAAGGCAGGTATAGCAAAGTGATGAACTGTATAAATTATCTACATTTGAATCATGGCTCAACAATCTGCTAACTGTATGACCCGAGTAAGTTAATTTAGTGCTACAGGACTCAGTTCCTTAATGTACAACATAGGTATAATAATCATGGTATTGTGTCAGCATACAAGGAAAATTACCTATATGTAGATGGAAATAAAACCTCAAAAAAGTGGAGTGGAAAATAAAACCCCCCCAAAAATAACTACAGTCAGGCGTGGTGAGGCATGCCTATAATCTCAGCACTTGGGAGGTTGAGGCAGGAGGATCCCTGCAAGTTCAAGGGCAGCCTGGGCTACATAGTGAACTCAAGGCCAGCCTGAACTACACAGTGAGACACTGTCTCAAAAAAAACAAAACCAAAAAACTCTACTACTATATACAGCTTTGATAAGATAATCGATGACACATCAGCTGAAATAGTATCTAAATGTAAAAGGGTATGAAAAATTAATTTCATTTTCTAAAGTATGCTAATTCAACAGAAGATTACAGGGTCATAAATGCAGTGTTACTTTAGTAAGATCTTATTTTCAGTCAACCAAATTGCACTAAGTCAAAACAATATACTAAGTAAAGGTATAGCTAAAGACATTACATATTTATAAAACATTCAAATTGTGAGAATACATTATCACTTGTATAATTTAAAAAAATTTTATTGCCGAGAGACAACATGATATATGGGGCCAGATGGTGTAGCTAATGCCTACAATCCCAGCATGCAGGAGTCTGAGGCAAGAGGAAATCCCAAAAAGTCCAAGGTCATGCTAGACTACATAGTGAGACCCTGTCTTAAAAAACAAAAAACAGAGCCAGGGATATAGCTCAGTGGCACAGCACCTGCCCAGCAAGAATGAGGTTGTGAGTTCAATTTCCGGTACTAAAAGAGAAAAATTGAAACGAGATATGTATGTAGGAAATAAAACATGACAGGATTCTATAAAGTTCAAATTACAGTGTATCATAGTTCTAAATACACAACATCATGAAATCACTTTTTGCTGGGCATGGTGATGCACTCCTGTCATCCCAGCACTTGGGAGGCTGAGGCAGAAGCATTGCCACCAGTTCGGGGCCAGCCTGGGCTACATAGTGAGTTCAGGGCAGACTGAACTATACAGTGAGATCCTATCTCAAAACACCAAAAAAAAAAAAAAAAAAAAAAGCCTGAGACAGGAATATTGTTGTGAGTTCAAGACCGGCCTGGGCTGCAAAGTGAGCTCAAGGCCAGCCTGAACGGCATAGCGAGACCCTGTCTCAAAAAGACAAGGGCCGGAGATCTAGCTCAGTGGCATAAGCGCCGGCCTGGCAAGCGCAAGGTCAAATCACTTTTTGAGAAGAGTATACAACAGCTATTTATTTACCTGATGATCTTCATGCTTTAGTAAACTAGAAAGAGATTCTACACAAATTTCTAAAGAAGAATCTTGAGGTTCCATTTTTCCACAGAGTCTTGATACCACAGCCATGGCAGAGTGCAAGGTATCTTTATGAACCAGGTGTCCACTGTCGCGAATGAAGGTAAGCACACAATTCAAACCGCTAGCCTCGAAGACTGCTCCCGACTCACGAGTGCATATCAGTTCCAACACCTACATTAGTAAAACAGAATTTGCACAAGAATACAATCTAATTTTAATTTGCTAGAATCACAGGAAATGAAATGCACCTTCCAAATTTACCAGTAGCCGTATTTTAAAAAGTGAAACATGAAATTAATTTTAACAGTACTTTCTAATTTACAATATATTTAAAAAAAAAAAACACCCCACAATATATTCAAGGCAACATCACTGCAACATAAAACCAATATAAAAATTACTACATTTCACATTCTTTCTCAATTTTGAATGATCACATTAGAAGGGCTCAATAGTCATATGGGCTACCATATTGGACAGCACAGGTTTAAATTGTAAAACCTGCACAGCAAGCTAGAACTACCTGTAATTTAGCAAAGTGTGTATCTAAACATTTTATGAAAAGGGGCTGGGCATGGTAGCACAAGTCTGTAAGACCAGCAGCTCAGGAGAATGAGGCAGAAAGATCACAAATTCAAGACCAGTCATGGCAACTTAGAAAGATATGTCTCAATATAAAGGGATGGGGATATAGCTCAGTGGTAGAGCTCTTGCCTAGCATGTGAAAGGCTTTGGGTCTAATACCCAGTACTGCCAAAAAAGTTACATAAATTCCAGCTGTAATTACTGTTATTCATCATCCTCAATTTATTATATTGAAACACTAAAATCTGACTTTTATTTGCTAAATTATATTCATGCTTAAGGTGTTCAGGTACAACTAAGAAGTTAACAAAGTCTATCAATCTTATTTACACCAAAAATTTAGACTTCATCCTGAAGTCAAGAAAAATGTCTTAAGCAGGGAAATAATACAATCAAATTTCCAGTCACTGATGGTGTGCAGAATGGGGAAGGAAAAGTTTACTGGCAAATGCAGAAATTCCAGCATTACTATTTAAGATAAGATTAGGGCCTGACTAAGGCAGTAACAGCAGGGACAAACAGGAGGAAGTAAACTAGAAAAAAACCATCAACTACAAGTATTTGGAGTAGAAGAAAAGAAAAAAAAGGACAAAACACTGTTGTCTTGAATGACTGGATGGAAGCAGATTAACCAAACAGAATATTACCTGTAGTAAAAAATAATGAGTGCTGACATTCAATTAGAAATATACAGCAGGGTCTTGAATATGGAGTCTAGAACTTAAGACTGAGGTAAAGGCTAAAAATGATAGGAAAATATGTGTAAAACTGGTAATAAAAGTAATAGATGAGAGGCCAGGGATATAGCTCAGTGGCACAGTGCCTGCCTAGCAAGCATGAGGTCCTGAGTTCAATTCCCAGTACCCACAAAAAAAAAAAAAAAGAGAGACTGTCTAGGTAAAATATTTGTAATGTGGTTTCAAGAAGTAAAACATCACTTCACAAAATACTATCATTTAAGAATGAGCTAAATAAAAAGAATATGCAAAGGAAACAAAGAAGGGGGGGAGCAGGTGTGATCAGATCTAAAGGGTAAAGCTTCAAAAACATTGAAATAATAATGTCAAACATCACCAGGATCCAGTAAGTTAATGGCTGCCAAAAGTCCACGAAGGTTGGTAACAGTGATGTCACTGATGACCTTTGGTTCCCCCACTGCACTGGGGAGTGAGTCCAGGATCTCATGTATTATGCATGCTAGGCAAATGCTCCACCACTGAGCAATATCCCAGAGTCTTCCTACATCTTTTTTTCCACCACTAGGGAATCCCACCTCTTTTCTAAATTCTATTTTGGGACAGGGCCTTGAACTTGCAATACTCCTGCATCAGCATCCAGAATAACTAGAATTATAAGCTTGTGCCATGCTCAGCTGATGACCTTATCTTTCATAGTTTTGGAGAAAAAGAAGCAAGAACAGCACTGATATTAGTGGGCTGAAAAGTATGTGCAACCCTTCTGTACTCTTTCTAGATTGGCTATAAATAGGAAGACAGCTGAAGTACAATCCAGTCAAACCAAAGAGCTCTGGTTTTTAAGTGATGGTTCACCAATAATAAAAAAAACAAATCTAGAATGTGGGACATTGTACAAGACAAATGGCCTAGACTTTAAAAAAAAAGGTCAGTGTCATGGAAGAAAAAAAAGAGGACTATTCTTCATTAAATGAGGAATAAAAAGAATAACAAAATGCAACGTGTAAGTCAGGCATGGCCATGCATTCCTATAATCCCAGCACTCTAAGAGGTTGAGGCAGGACGATCTCAAGTTTGAGCCTAGGCAACTTAAGCAACTCAGCAAGACTGCCTCAAAATAAAAATAAAAAAGGAAATGTAACTCAGTATGAAGTCCCTGGGCTCAATTCCCAGTATTGGAAAAAAAAAGAAAAAGCAATGTATACATTTGGATCCGGGGCCAGAGATGTAGCTCATAAGCACAAGTGCCTGCCTGGCAAGTGCAAGGTCCTGAGTTCGATTCCTAGTACAAATAAAGATAATGTTTGAGGGGTTAGTTCAGTGGCTGAGTGCTTGAATCACTGTTAATTTTTATAGGTGGAATACAGGGTTTTGTAGAACATTCTTATCCTTAGAAGAAATCATGCTAATGTATTTAGGGATAAAGTGTCATGATAACTGCAATGTATTTTCAGTGAAAACAAAAGGAGAAAGAGGAAGAGATAAGTAGAAAAAAGAAGGCGAAAAAGAAAAAATATTAACAATTGACAAATGTGTATGAACGGTAAGATGTAAATTGTACTGGATCTTTCAACTACAGATTTAAAAACTATAAAAAGGACAGGGGATATAGCTCAGCGGTGCAGTACCTGCCTGCTAAGCGCGAGGCCCTGAGTTTGGTTTGGAGGGTTAGTTCAGTAGTTGAGTGCTTGCCTAGCTAGCACAAGGTTCCAAGGTTTGGTGTCCAACGCACACACACAGACACACACAGACACACAGACACACAGACACACACACACACACACACAGCTAAGGAAACACAAAAAAGAGATGACTTATGACTTCTGCATGCTTACATGCTACAAATATGCAGACACAAAGACCAATAACAAAGCATTTGAAAATACGGGTCATAGCCAGGCCTGTAATCCACCTACTCTGGAGACTGAAGCAGGATGATTATGAGTTCCAAGGTGACTATACAAGACCTTGTCTTGTAAACAAAAATATTTTTTAAAAGGGTGATAGTTCTAACTAAGGGAAGAGCTTCTCCAGTGGTACAATTTGTACTGCTACAGAAAGAAAAAAGAGAGAGAGACAGACAGACAGACAGAGAGGAAAAAGGGAGAGAGGACAGACAGAGAAAGATGGAGAAAGAAAGAAAGCAATAGAGCAAGCAAGTTTGGGAGGGAAGGAAAAATACAGGTCAGTGAAAAAGTATATTTCTACAGGCAAAGAAGAAGGAAGTTCTCAAGTTTGTTTCAGAATAACACTATAAAACTTTAGTCTGTTTCACTCTCATTCTCAGAATATGGGGCATAATTTCCCAGAAGTTCCATGAGATGCCATATTGAAGCAGACTGAATGCAAAACCAAGTATAGAAACTTAGCTATTATGGCCAGAGGTTGTTTTTGCTTTTGTTTTTTTTAAGCCAGGGATATTTAAAAAGGTTTCCAAAAATGTCCAGCAATGGCAGTCTCTTACTAATTTTCTTTTTGTTTTGGAAAGTTATTTTTCATTAAAACTGTTACGCATGTTAACATGTATTTTAAGAGAAATTAATGAAAAAAAGTCTTAGTTGTACTATTTAATATGGTAAATATGAATTAACAGAATCAAAGACTCTACTGCACATTTTTGTTTGTTTTTTTTGCAACACCAGGGATTGAACTCAGGACCTCGCGCTTGCCAGGCAGGCGCTTACGCCACTGAGCTAAATCCCCAGCCCTTCAGAATCAAAGACTCTAAAGAACCTCAATAACTTTAAAACTTGTAAAAGAAACCTGAAATGGAACATTTTTGAGAACTGCTGAAGTAAACCAACAATAATCATAAAACAAGTAAAGAGAAATCATTAAAAAAAGAAAAAAAAAAAAAAAAGCATGGCCAGGCATGTGCCTGTTGTCCCAGTATTTAGGAAGTTAGAGTAGGACAATCGCTTGAGCCCAAAATTCAAGACTGGCCTGGGTGACATGGCATGATTCCATATCAAAAAACAAAACAAAAACATAAATGAATTTGCCAAGTAGTTTCAATAAATTATTGTCCCAGTGCAGATGCTTTTAAAGCTGCATGAAATTTAGTCAGACGAAGAATTACAAATGGCAAATAAATGTATGAAAAAATTATCACCAGTCATTCAAGAAATGCAAATTAAAACAATACTGAGATAACACCGTACTCCAGAAAGAATGGCTATCATCAAGAAATCAACCCAATAACAAATGCTAGCGGGGCTGTGGGGAAAAAGGAATCCTTCATCGCTGGTCAGAGTGCAGACTGTACAACCACTGTTGAAATCAGTGTGGAGATTGCTCAAAAAACTAGGACTGGAGTTCCCATTCAATCCAGCTATTCCCCTTCTCGGTATTTTCTCAGAACTGAATACATCACACCACAGTGATACATGTGCATCCATGTCTACAGCAGCACAATTTGTAAACAACCCAAATGCCCATTAACCACAGAATGGATAAAAAAGGTATTTTTATACATCGGGGTACCACTCAGATAGCTATAAAGAAGGATAAACTAGAAGCTTTCATAGGTAAATGGATGCAATTTGAGACCATACTCATAAGTGAAAGAAATCAAGCAGTCAAGAGGCTGAGAAGCACTCAGGAGGCTGAGACAGGAGGATCTTTGCGAGTTTGAGACCAGCCTGAGTTACAAAGTGAGCTCAAGGCCAGCCTGAACAATACAGTGAGACCCTGTCTCAAAAAGACAAGGGTCAGGGATTTAGCTCAGTGGCCTAAGCACCTGCCTGGCAAGCACGAGGTTGTGAGTTTGATCCCTGGTGCCACAAAAAAAAAAAAAAAGAAAGAAACAAAGAAATCAGACTTCCGTGTAAACATCGTATTGTCTCTCTAATGTAAAAAACTGAAAGAGCAAATAAAATCCAAACAAAACGTACAATAGATATTGTGAAAGGGAAAGGGGAAGAAACTGCTCAAGAGGAAAGAGCAACTGGATGGGACAAAGGAGAAAAAAAAAGGGAAAAGATTATTAAAAAATATACACAAGATAGATAATTTTACTAAAACAAAGTAGCCCCATAAGGATTAAAACAGATAGTAGGCTATCCACCTACTTCAGCCTCCTTAAGGGCCAAGATTACAGGCATATTCCACCAAGCCCAGTTAAAAATGATATGATATTAATAGCACCTACATTATTTATCATGAAGGATAAATGAACTAATACATTTAAAAGTGCTTAAAATAACGTCTGGCACTGGTGGCTGTGGTCTGTAAATATTTTGATACAAAATAACTTTGGATAAAATCATGGATAACCCATCTCAAAGTGTCAGTCACTACCAGAATTGAAGAGCACTCAAGCAGCTTGGAAAAGCGTATAGGTGGCCTACAATTTTTATTCACAGATGATGATTCTTTCTCCAAGCCTTACGAGACTTCCTTTGACTTCCCCAAAGGGTTGTGATCTCCACTGTTCTCAACTGCTTTAAATAAAGTAAGACTGATTACAGGAATAATTTTATTTTTTAGTAAAATGTACTTCTAGTCTCTCTATAATGTTCAAATATCCTAATAAATGATACTTACCTTTACACATTGTTCGGCTAAGTCTCTGCTAGTCCTGTTATTAAGTTCAACCACAACCAAACGATTACAAAGTGCTTTTATTGCTCCATCTACGCCAACAATCCTTCGGGTGCATTCTGCAGATACATCCAGGTAGTATGTTATAGCACGGGCCGTCACTTCTAACACATTGTCTGGAGCACTTTCATCAAGAAAAATTTTGCAGAGGGCTGGTAAGAAAGTACGAGGAGGACATCTGTAATAAAAGAAACCATATTATACCTTGGATTACTAAACAAAACATTAACAAAATAATACATAAAACCCATATGCTGTGTTAAAGACCCTATCTGAATGTATATTAGGTAGTATTTCCACAGATTTTTGCTTCCCTTACTCAGGTGCAAACTATATCATTACTGAAAATAACAAGATAGAAACAGTTTAAAGTAACAGCAATAACTTGAAACCATGTTCTAAAAAAATTCTTATTTAATATTCAGCTCAAGCATCAACACATCTGTAAAACCTTCCCTAACTTGCCCAAACAGTTAAGTGGTACTTTCACCTTCCCAAAACTTCATAAAATCAATGCACACATTTTTTAATGTATTTATTTCCCCACTTATATCAGACTCCCTGAAGGTCCAGTTTATGTTTTGTAGGAACAAGCACTGACTTTGAGTCTAAAAGACCAAAGTAAAACATAAAACAGCAACTGTGAGATCTTTCTTTCCTCATTTGTACAGCAAATACCTAAGCAATACATACTTTATTTGGTTGTTATGAAGGTTAAATTAAATCATACACATTAAAAGTCATATACATTAGACATCTAGCTCAGTACCTGGCCTCTTATTAAACTTCAGCAGCTATGAATAGTCTAGTATCTGTTATATATACCTGTATAAAATAGTTTTATCAAAAACAGAATCTGTGAGGTACCAATAAAACATACTTATTTATTTATTTATTTGGTACCGGGGATCAAACTAGATCCCCAGCCCTGGTGTTTTTGAGACAGGGTCTCACTATGCCTTTCAGGCTGGCCTTGAGCTCACTTTGTAGCCCAGGTTGGTCTCGAACTCAACAAACAATCCGCCTGTCTCAGCCTCCCAAGTGTTGGGATTACAGGCGTGAGCCATCACGCCCGGCTCATGCGCCCATTTTAATGGTGATTAATTTTATTCCTAAGGGAAAAACTAAAATGGTTTACATAATACATAAGGTCTTGCTTATTTTATGCAAATATAATGAAACACAAAACATCTGTTGTACCTTGGCTACTGTAAGTTACTTTTTCAACACTAAGAAGGTATTCATGATATACTAATATGTAAAGTAACTAATTTTTATTTAACTTTCAAAGAGAACTACAATTATGTCTTCCAAATTCCTATGAAACTAGTTACACAATAATGATTTTTCTCTTTCTGTGATTTTTGCTAATAAGAACCCACATTACACCACGTGTGGTGGCACACACATATAAACCCGGCACTTGAGAGACTGAGGCAGAAGAATCATGAGTTTGAGCAGCATGGACTACATAGTGAGATCTTCTGTCAAAACAAACAATAACACAAAAAACCCCAATTACTATATGCATCTATTATGCATACATCAACTGCCAATCTGAAAAGTAATCAGTAATGAAGACCTAGATTAGACAAATTTCATTTCTGTGAATGTCACTGTAACAGAACAACTGATTTAAGGCAAGTATGTCATAGCTGAATTTTTGAAAATTATGTGTTTTTAATGGAAAATAACTGCCAGGTGTGGTAGTATATGCCTGCAATTCCACTTGAGAGAAAAAGGCAGGAAGATATCAAGGCCTGCCTGGGTTACACAGTGAGTTTAAGGCCAGCCTAAACTACATAGTGAGATTCTCAGTGCAAAATAATAACAATAAAAGAAGAAAGAAAAGTAACTACAGTTTACATATGAAAAAGTAAAAAAAAAAAAAAACTCATCACTAGTCAACTTAAAACTCAGAACTTTTGAAGAGGTAAAAACATTAAGTGGTTACAGCATACTATTCAAGTGAAAATAGGAGACATAATCATACACAGTTCTAAAAAAAGCTTTTAACAATTTAAAAACAGGGACTAGGGATATGGCTTAGTGGCACAGAAGCTGCCTGGCAAGTGCAAGGTCCTTAGTTTAACTCCCAGTACCAAAAAAATAAAAGTAAGCAAATAAAAATTTAAAAACACTAGTACAGGATTCCTAGCAATAGTTCTCAATTAAAATATAGATTATTGATAGTTGTTCAGAACCAGATAGTCAATTACAAAACCTCAATGACACAAATTAACTATAACTTGAGCAAAAAGATACAGAAAAATATGCCTGTGTTAATTAACTCTAAAGCACAGGATAATTTAAAGAAATACAGTTGTATTACCAAAAAGTTCATATTGGACCTAAAACATACTATTAACAAGTGTTATTGCCGAATTTATATTCTGCTGGATTCTCTACTTTAATCATTGTAATATACACGTCAGATTTTAAAACCAACTCTTCAGTTGTTGGTTAGTAATTTTTTTAAATTTTATTTGTCTATTTTTTTTGAAACAGGATCTCCTTATGTAGTTTAGTCTTATCCTAAACTCACTAGGTAGCTCAAACTGGCCTTAAAGTGCTAGGATTATAGGTGGAAGCTACCATGCCCAGTTGGTTAGGGAATTTCTTACTGTCACTTTTTGTACAGACTCTATGTTACTACATAATTCAACTTAGTCTTTGAATCCAACTTGAGTTTTCTCGTTATAACACCTCTGCATTTCTTCCACTGTCTACAATGATTATTACACATCTTTTCTTCAATTTTCTCTTGCCTCCTCTAGTTTTCACACTGGCTTTCATTACTACATTCCCTTCTCATCTCTACTATATTGTCTCTGATTTTCTAATCCATTCCCTTAGTTTACACAGCCGGGTATCTCATTCACATTTCATAAAAACTCTTCAAGTAGCCAGGCAAGGTGGTGCATGCCTGTAATCCAAGCACTTAGGAGGCTGAGGCAGGAGGATTGCCACGAGATCAAGGCCAGCCTGGGCAACACAGTGAGTTCAAAGGCCAGCCTGCACCACAAAGTGAGACTGTCAAAAAAACTCAAACGTTATCACATTATCTTCACCCCAACCAACTCACTTTCTTCATTGAGAATTACTATTGGCATCCGCAAATGAATTCATTCCTAACAAACCTCCTGATCTGTGCCCCATTCCCCAATTTCCATCATACATGTCAATGATCCAGAAATCCAGAAACCTGAGAATCATCCTTGACTCTTTCTCTACTTTCCTAACAATTACACAGCCAACCTTTCAGTTAAGTCCCACCAACTAAGCCCTCTAAAATATATCTCACGTTTTTTCACTTGTCTCCATATTCTTTTTTTTTTTTTTTTGTGGCAACAGGGATTGAACTCATGACCACTGAGCTAAATCCCCAGCTCCATATTCTCTTTTAAAACCCTAATCTAAATCAACTTCTATTTACAGACTATTGAAATAACTTTTTAGATGTCTACGTAAGAGGTATGTCCAGCACTGGTGCTGAGGAAGGGAGCAGACAAAAGGAGGTCATTCTGGCACAGGGTATCAGAGCCATGAGTAAAGTGAGGAGGGCATCTGTGCAGGAGAATAGACTAAATAAACAAGTAAGTGAGCCAGGTCTCACTACAGGGAATGGGATTTACAAATAAATAATGAAAGAAAGCTAGCATAAATTTGAAGCATCAGACTGGAACTGTAGGTACTAGTATGTATTCATGGCTTTCAATATACAGAAATAGAAAAAGATGATCCTCAACTTACAATAGTTCAACTTACAATCTGCCATAAAGAAAGATAAACTTGAGCGATTTGTAGCAAAACAGATGTCCTTTGAGACAATAATCCTGAGTAAAATAAATCAGACCCATGAGTTTAAGTATTACATGATTTCTCTTACATGAAAAACCCAAAATGTAAACAAAGAGAAAAATCATTTTATTTTATTTTATTTGTCTTTTTGAGACAGGGTCTCACTGTGCAGTTCAGGCCAGCCTTGAGCTTGCTTACTCTGTAGCCCAAGCTGATCTTGAACTTCAACAATTCTCCTGCCTCCGCCTCCCAAGTGCTGGGATTACAGGCACAAAGAGCAAAATTAAAGCCAGATAATATTAAATAGGGATGTAGATTTTTTGCAGAGGGAAAAGGACCAGGAAAAGGAAGCAAAGGGGACGGGAAGGGAATAAAAAAAGAATTAAGATATGTATGTACCTGAAGCTGGACCTAGTGGCACACGCCTGTAATCCCAGCACTCAGGAGGCTGGGACAGGAAGATTGTTGTGAGTTCGAGACCAGCCTGGGCTACAAAGTGAGCTCAAGGCCAGCCTGAACGGCCTAGTGAGACCCAGTCTCAAAAAGACAAGGGCCAGGGATTTAGCTCAGCGGCCTAAGTGCCTGCCTGGCAAGTGCAAGGGCGTGAGTTCAATCCCTGGTGCCTCAAAAAAAAAAAAAAAAAAAAAATGTAGGTACATGAACCAGCTCTCCAGGAGGAATGTAATCATGATATACTACAAACATGTACTAATAAAAAATTAAAATTCTAAAAAACACAAAACAAACAAAAAACCACTGACTTCATGATGGTATGACTGAAATATATATTCAGTAGAAATCATATATCAGGGCTAGGGATCTAGCTCAGTGGACCAAGCGCCTGCCTGGCAAGTGCGAGGTCATGAGTTCAATCCCCATTGCCACAAAAAAAAAAAAGAAAAGAAAAAGAAAAAAAGAAATCATATATCAAACTTTGACCTTTTTTCTTGGGCTAGCAATATGCAGTACAATATTGTCTTATGATGGTGGGCAGTGTCAACAAGCTACAATATCTTCCAGTCAGTGCCATGACCACAAGGGCAAACAACCTATACTCTATAGAGTACTATCTTGTTAAGCTATAATGTCTGTAGCTGGGTATGTTAAATATTTTTTGCTTATGTTATTTTCAACTAACAACAGGTTTACTGGGGATACAACGCCATCTTAAGTCAAAGATATATGTAATTAGTCATGCACAAAAATAAATTTAAACTTTGGGGCCAGTCAACATAGAGTAAGCTTATTACAGTCTATCACACCTGATTACAACCAAAAAACTTGATTATAAACAGACCACAAAAAAGCAAGACTCTGAGAAGTAGCCAAGAGCAGATAAACAATGGAAGTGAATTTCAAGATGGTGGGTTTTTTCCCTTTCCTTTTTTCTCTCCAGGCTTTGACTCCTTGTAGTTATTTGGATCTCGAATGTCCCTGAAAGCTAAAACACTCAAAATTGGTCACCAACCTATGGTGCTGCTGAGAGGTGGTAGAGTCTTGGGAAGGTGGCACCTAGTGGAAGGTAGGGTTATTAGGTAAGTTCAGAGGAATGTTGGGACACCAGCCCCTTTCCCTTTCTGCTTCTCAACCATCATGAGGTAAGCAGCTGTGCTCCACCATGAGCTCCCCACCATCATGTTCTGCCTCACAAGCCCAAAAGCAATGGAGCCAAGTGATCATGGACTGAAGCCTCTAAAATCATGAGCAAAAATAAACCTTTTCTTCTTACAAGTTTTCTCAGATATTCTGTCACAGTGATAGGGAGCTAAAACACCCCTGGTTAGGCCAAATCCCAAAACTATGTAGCAGAAACACACAATAGAAACTGAGAGGGACATGATTAGCCAGTGGATACGGGTGAAATTCCTGGATTTTCACCTCCTAATGATGCCAAGAATGGCCCTGAGGTACAAGTCTCAAACTAATCCTGAGTGGTACATGCCTAGTGGCAATGGAGACTACCTGTGCCTCAAAACCCAGGAGAAATGGGAAAAGAAGTGCCAGTGGTTCAAAAAGCATGACAAGAATGTTCTTTTTAAATCTCTTTTCCCTTACCACTTTCACCCATGAAGTAGTCCAAGTGTCAGAAATTCTAACACAGCACAAATGAGGGATGAAATGAATGAAGGGTGAGGGAGAGTGGCAAAAACCTCAAGAGAGTCTCAGTTTTCTAACCAAAAGATCAATGAAAAGGATTCCTGGGAGCTGAAGGATTTGGAAGGGACCAGTTATGGCTTATAAATAGATGTTTCCCCCAAGCCTCTCGTGGTCACAGATGGAGCTTTTTCAGAGATGGCTGGAACTAGAGTGAATAACACTGGGGTTGATTCATGATGCAATGTTTAAATCAAGGACATTAAGACTAACAGTGGGAGTGCTACCTACCCTGAGTAGTGTGGATAAGATATCAGGGATACAAAGAACTGTGATCATCATTTGTTGCTTTGCTACCTTCTGCCCACCACAACTGTTTTTCCTTTGCAATGCCTGTCTGTTATGCCACCCGCCTTGGAACCAGTTGATTATGCACTGAAATCTCCACAAACTATGAGCTAAATAAACCTTTCCCCCTTTAACTTTGGGTATCAGCTATTTTATCTCACAATGAGAAAAGTTAACTAAGGCCTCCATATGTGGAGAGAAAAAGAACTAAAAAAAGGAATTCATGATACAAGTCCCAAATACATCTCCAAGCTGCACTTATGGAGGTTCGAGCTAAAAAACACTTCTCAAAAACTTTCTGAGTCTCAGACTAAATCATGAGCGCGACATATGCAGAGTAGACCCAACCAACAGCAAAGACTGCGAAAACTGGAATGACACTGGACACCACCTAGAAAGGGTAAGAGAAAACTAACAGTTGAAATCTAACTAGGTTGACTATTAAAGCAAAACAACAAAACAAACATTCTCCAAAGGATTTTTTTTTTTTTTTTTGGTGCTTGAGCCACTGAGCTAAATTGCCAGCTTCCAAAGGATTTTTTAAAATCCAAGCATCTCTAAATATAATGTTCCAAATGTCCAGGTACAAATCAAAATGCCTTGAAATATAAAGAATCAGGAAAATATAACGAGCTTAAAGAAAAAGACAGTCGGGGACGGGGATATAGCTCTGTGGCACAAGCGCCTGCCTGGCAAGCACAAGCTCATGAGTTTGATCCTGGTACCAAAAACAAACAAACAAACAAAAAAAAAAAAACAGAAAACAAAGCTAGACATGGTGGCTCACACCTGTAATCCCAGCACTTGGGAGGCTGAGGCAAGAGGATCCTTGCGAGTTCGAGACCAGCCTGGGCTACAAAATGAGCTGAAGGCCAGCCTGAACTGCATAGCAAGACCTTGTCTCAAAAAACCACCAAAAAAAAGAAAAAGAAAAAGAAAAAAAAAGAAAAGAAAAAGACCATCAACAAATGTGAGCCAAACACAACTAGGATGTAGGAATTGTAACTTTACACCAAATATAACTATACCATGAAGTAAATGTGAACATTCATGAAACAACTTTAAACAAAGAACAGGAAGCCTGAAAAATAACATTAACAAAAACCTTAAGAAATGAAAAATACAAAGTCAGCCATGGTGACAGCACTTGGGTAGCCCAGGCAGGAGGCTTGCTGAGAGTTTGACGCTACCCTGGGCTACATAGTGAGTTCAAGGCCAGCCTGGCCTATACAGCAAAACCATCTGGAAAACCAAACCAAACAAAAAAAGATGTAAAAAGTACAGGGAGTAGGGATGTGCCTCAGTGATAGAATACTTGCTCCCCTGTTGCAAGCTCCTGGGTTCAAATCCCAGTATAACAACAACAAAAAAAGTAAGCTGTAGTGTTTATATATTAGAAAAACAAGACAAGAATTTAGTTCAATCTCCAGCATGGGGGAAAAGAAAGGACATTATATGATAAAGGGGTCAATCTACCAAGAAGGCATTATATTCCTGACTACAACTAATAGAGTTTCAAAATACGTACAGGAAAAGTTGAGAGAAATTGAAAAATTGAGACTACCAGGAGACTTCAGTCTCCTCTCTCAATGACCCTCAGAACAAAAAGAAAACCAATAGACATGATAGATCATTTTGACTCAGTATGATGCAGAAACTTCCACTCTAAAACAACAGAATACATAATCTTTTCAAGTGTGATGTGGGCCATTCACCAAAACTGTTTGTATAACCTGGGCCATAAACAAAACTTAGTAGCTGGGCATGGTGGTGCATGCCTGAAATCCCAGCACTTAGGAGACTGAGGCAGGAGGATTGCAGCAAGTTTGAGGCCAGCCAGGGCTAAACAGCGCGTTCAAGGACAACCTGGAATGCATAGCAAGACCCTGTCTCAAAAGAACTAAACCCCCCTCCAAAAAAAAAAAAAAAAAACACTTAACAAACCAAATGAGAAAAAACTTCAGGGAAGAATTTTAAATATAACAAACTAAATGAATATACAACATTGAAATCTATAGGCTACAACTGATTAGTATTTGGAAACAAATTTATGGCAATAAAAGCTTAAGTCTCAAATCACTGGCTTCTACCTACAAAACGCAAGGGCCCAGCATGGTAGCATGTGCACATAATTCCAGCACTCAGGAGGCTGAGGCAGGAGGATCACCATGAATTCAAGGTCAACCAGGTAGTAAGGCCTGTCTCAAAAAACCAAACAAACAAACAAAAAAGTAGGGTGGGAATGGGTGGGTTTAAACTCAAAATCAAAGAAAAAAATGATAGAAATCAATGAAACTTAAAATAGAAAAACAAGAGAAAACAAATGAAGTCAAATGTTGGTTCTTGAAAAAGACTGACCACATACACATACATAAAAAAAGATAAACAATATTAATATGAGGATGAAAAGGGAATATATCATTACATACACTAACAAATATGAAATGGACAGAAAGGGAGATCACAAACTCTATGCGTATAAATTTTAAATCTAACTAGACTAATTTTTAATACAACATTCTACCAAAATTCAGTCAAGAAAAAATTAGGTAACCTGAATAAAATTGTATCTGTTATAGAAATTTAGTAGTACAAAAAAATTCAATCATGTAAATTTATTCTCATATGGATGATGCTTCTGTTGTTTAAACACTTATTGCCTAACCCAAGGTCACAAAGATTTTTAGTTTCAGTTTTATATTTTACATTTATGTTTATGATTCTGAATTAATTTCTGAATGATATGGATCAAGTGTTTTTGTATATATATATACCCAACTGTTCCAGCATCATGAAAAAAAAACCTATCCAAGCCAAAGTTTTTGGCAACCCACTCGGGACCCCTTCTGTCTCACTGAGTCTCAGACAGAAGCTTTCTTTCTCTCAATAAATATATCCTGCTCATAACCTCTATTGTTCGTAAAATTCATTCTTTGATTTTAGAGAACATGAACTCATGAGGAACATTTAGGAGGTTGGGAGTTTCATTCCCCTATATTATTAGGAGTTTCCATTCTTCCCCACTGTGGACTTACCTCACCTCATAGTTTTGCTCTATAAAAATCCCTGGAAAAGGCAAGATCCTTGGCAACGACCCACTCGAGACCCCTTGTGTTTCTCTCAGACAGAAGCTTTCTTTCTCTCAATAAATATATTCTGCTACTTAAAAAAAAAAAAAAACTATCCCTTTTCCACTAAACTGATTTTGTCCAATTTTCCATATATATATATTTCTGAACTATATTGTTTGATCTATTTGTCTATCTTTATATCATTAGTGGCCTGATTACTATAGCTATATAATAAGTATTAAAATATGGTAGGGTCAGTCCTCCAATTTTGTTGCTTTTTTTTTTTGGAGGCAGGGTCTCATTGTGTAGTGCAGGCTGGCCTTGAACTCACTTATGTAGCTCAGGCTGGCCTCAAACTCACAATGATCCCCCTGCCTCAGCCTCCCAAGTACTAGGATTACAGGCATGCACGACCACACCCAGCTTTCAATTTTGCTCTTTATTAAAGTTGTTTTGGTTATTCTATGACCTTTTGCAGGTCCACATGAAATTTTTCAATTCCTGTATCTTTTCACATTTATCTCCAAGCATTTCAGAAGAAATGAAAACTCATATTCACATAACAATCTATATGCTAATTAATGTTCATAGTAGCCTCCCTCATAATCACTCAAACTGGAAAAACCCAAATATGCTTAAACAGGTTAACATCTATAAAATGGAGTATTACTTAGCAAGTAAAGGAAATGAATTACTGACACACAGAGCAAGCTGGGCATGGTGGCAATTCCTGTAAGTCCAACACTGGGAGGGTGAAGCAAAAGAATCACAAGTTCAAATCCAGCTTGGACAACTTAATGAGACCCAGTTTTAAAATTAGAAAGGGGATGAGAGATACAGCTTACTTCGAAAACCCTAGATTCAATCCACAGTACTTGGGGAAAAAAAGAAAAAAAACAGTAGTGTAGGTGAAATTTGAATGCGATATGCTAAAAAAAAAGGCCTGGGTATGGTGGTGCATGTCTGTAATCCCAGAACTCAAGAGGCTGAGGCAGGAGGATTACTACAAGAGTTCAAGGCCAGTTTAGGCTACACAGTAAATTTCAGGCCAGCTTGAACTACGATCCCATCTCAAAAAAAAAAAAAAAAGAATCTAATAATGATCTGGACTAGTGCTGAAGTAGTGAGGCTAGCCCTCAGGAGTGACTGTAAAGATCAAGTAACATTAGCAGAGCCCAACGTGGTAGTGCACCCCTATAACCCCAGCACTCAGGCAGCTGAGGCAGGAGGATCACCATGAATTCGAGGTCAGCCTGGCTACACAGTGAGTTCAAAGCCAACCTGAACTACAGAGCGAGATCCTGTCTCCATAAACAAAAACAATAATAAAAAAAATTAGCGCCTGTAATCCCAGCACTCGGGAGGCTGAGACAGGAGGATTGTTGCGAGTTTGAGACCAGCCTGAGCTACAAAGTGAGCTCAAGGCCAGCCTGAATGGCACAGTGAGACCCTGTCTCAAAAAGACAAGGGCCAGGGATCTAGCTCAGCGGCCAAGCGCCTGCCTGGCAAGTGCAAGGTTGTGAGTTCAATCCCCGGTGCCGCAAAAAAAAAAAAAAATTTGCAGTGAGGTTTGATTGTGCAGAGACCATAATAAATCGATTGCTTACAAACTCATATCAAAACCCTATCACTGACAATTAGCTGCATCTAGTGGCAGGCTCTTTTGGTGGAAAGTGAATTTACATACTGTACAGCTACACCTGGTCAAAATCCAACACTGGTCTGTGCAGGGACTGCCCACCATTTTATTTTCCACTTCCATTCATGCCTCTTTCCTGTGCTGCTCACTTGTCTCTGTTTTGGCAAGCTGACAAGCTAACTCTAGCCAAAATGAGTAAACAGCAAATATCACCAGACAGTTTCTCTGAAGAGGGAAAGACTCAATGATGAGATAGAAGATTCTAAAATTGCCAACAAAAATGAAACTGCATTTAAAAGAAATACCGAGTTTTTCTTAAGTTTCTGGGTTCAGTACAACAGGTGATTCACATTCTCCAAGTCCATTTTGCATAATATGTGAAAACCAGTTATCAATAAAACCATGAAACCTTAAAAGCTGTTTCATGGCAAGCACTCTGCATTACAGACACATCTTTGGAGCTTTTCAAAAGAAAACACATAAACATGAAGCAAATACTTCTCCATTAAGAGCACTGTTTTTTGTTTTGTTTTGTTTTGTTTTGCAGCACTGGGGATTGAACTCAGAACCTTGAGCTTGCCAGGCAGGCGCTTAGGCCACTAAGCTAGATTCCCAGCCCTTGTCTTTTTGAGACAGGGTCTCACTATGCCACTCAGGCTGGCCTTGAGCTCATTTTGTAGCCCAAGCTGGTCTCGAACTCGCAACAAACCTCCCTCCTGTCTCAGCCTCCCGGGTGCACATCACATTACAGATGTGAGTCACCACGCCTGGCATTCTTTGAGTCTAACCTATTGCTAAAGCTAAGAAGTTCTTTACTATTTGTGAAGAGTGGATCCTGTCTGTTACTAAGGACATGTGTTGTGAATTTTTAGGAGCAGCTACAGTTCAAAAGGTGGCATGTTTTCTTCTTTTGGCTAGCACTGTAACTACACAAATTGATGAAATACATAATGTCTTAATTATTTTTCCCAATGCTGAGACAAAATACTTCACACCCAAAATTAACCCCAGCATCATATCCTTAATTACATCCATAGGAGGACACTCCATACTGAGAGAGAACTGGAGGGGTATCTAGATACATACCATACCATTGTTAGAATTAATGAGTCACTGTGGCACACAATCCAGATTGACAAAGCTACTGATGTTGACAAGGTAATACGTGTTTTTGTGCAACATATATTTCTGGAGGAAGTGCATGAGGATATGTTATGTGCACTTCTGTTGACAACCAACACCATAGCTGCAGAACTATTCAAACCTCTGAATATACATCAGGAAAAATGAACTGGTCATTTTGTTTTGGTATATGCACAAACAGAGCAGATGCCATAATTGTATGACTTTCGGTGACAATTCAAGTCAAAAAAGTCACTTCTTTTTTATGAGTACTGTGTCATCCATAGAGAAATGGTAGCTAGCCAGAAAGTGTCACATGAACTAACAATGTTTTGGAGGATGTGATTAAAAATATCAAGTATCATGCTCGCTTCAACAGCACATATATTAAAATTATCAACTATCAAAAAGCAAAAAAATTCAACTATAAGCCAGCCAAACATGGTGGCACACACCTGTAATCCCAGAACTTGGGAGGCTGAGCCAGGAGAAGCACCCCCATGAGTTCAAGGCCAGCCCAGGCTACACTCTGAGTTCAAGACAAGTTTAAAGTACATAGCAAGACCCTGCCAAAAAAAGGGAAAAAAAGACCCTGTCTCAAAAGAAACAAACAAACAAAAAATTACTACAAAAAAAAAATCAACTTTATAAAAATACACACCCTTAACTGCCATCTGTTCACACAGCTCTGTGAGGAGATGAACACACAGCACACAGGTCTTAAACACGAACTGAGATAGCTTTCTAAGGGTAGATCACCGGCTAGTGTTTGAGTTTCTAGAGTCATTTCAGAGAGTTCTTTTAGAAAAAGTCACTACTGACATGTGTGGCTGGCACATTCCTACAATCCTGGCACTCAGGAGGCTGAAGCAGGAGGATTGTCATGAATTCAAGGCTAGTCTCAATTACACAGTAAGACCCTATCCTTTTTTTTTTTCCGGCACTAGGGATTGAACTCAGGACCTCGCACTTGCCAGGCAGGTGCTTATGCCACTGAGCTAAATCCCCAGCCCTAGTAAGACCCTACCTTAAAAACAAAAAACAAAAAAAAGTCACTCACAACTGGCAGTATAATTCAGTGACAAAGAATTGGTCACAAAACTTGCTAACTTATATGACATATTCAACCTGTTTATCAAACTCAATTTGTAACTTCAGAAGAAAGTGTCAACTGTGTTCACGTTGGCAGTAAAAAGGGCTATATTCAAAGCCAAACTGGAAACATGGTGGGAATGAGTGAAAATGAGGATTTTCTGATATGTTTTCAAAACATTATCAGAAATTTTTAAACAGACTGAATCTTCTTTCTCCCAGCCTGTTGCATGATCACCTATTTCAGCTTTTGAAAGTTTGAGCATCCCTTCCCAACCACAAAAGACCTCCTAATTGGGAAGAAATGGATCCACAATCAATGCAGAAATAAGCCAAGCAAATGAACTTTGTTCATACTAGAAATGGATCAACTGTTTGAAATTGAAAGCATGTTTGAAACCATTTCAAATTTCCTATGTTCTAAATTAAAGTCAAGATAGCATATCCTAAAAAAAAAAAAAAAAAAAAAAAAAAGCATATCCTAAGATTGCCACAAAAGCATAGAAAAGTCTGCTTCCATTTCCAACATCCTGTCCTTGTGAAGCAGGGTTTTCTGTAGGGACAGCAATGAAAATGAGATTATGCTAGGCACAGGGGTACACATCTATAATCCCAGCACTCTGGAAGCTGAGGCAGGAAGATCACCGTTTCAGGCCAGCCTAGACCGTGTGTATGTGCGCGCGCATGCATGTGTGTATATATGCAAGTTCACAGTCAACCTGCACTACATAGTGAGACCCTGTCTCAAAAAACAAAAAACAAAACAAAACAACAGAAAAGAGATTATGGGGTAGACTGAACATAAGCAAGACATTCCACATGTCACTGTTTCCCCTCACCCCCAGATGGGACTGTTATAGGAAAACATGCTCAGGGAGCCCACTGGTCCTGAAATATGGTGAGTTGTATTAATTATTCACTATATATTACAATATAATAATAATACAAGAAAATACACAAAAACTGGAATGTGCTTGAATCATTCTAAAATCATTATCCCATCCTATCCCCATCCCAAGTCCATGGAAAAACTGTCTTTCACAAAACTGATCCCTGCTGGAATAACCACTGTGGAAATCTGTATGGACATTCCTCAAAAAACTACGATTGGAGGTCCCATTTGACCCAGCTATTCCCTGTCTGGGTATCTTCCCAGAAGAATTAAAAACACTGTATCACAGCGATATATGTGTACCCATGTTCAGAACAGCACAATTTGTAATAGCTAGATCCTGGAAACCTAAAATGCCCATGGACTAAAGAAATGGATAAAAAAGATGTGGTACTTTTACACAAAGAAGTACTACTCAGTCATAAAAAAGGATAAACTGGAGACTTTTACAGGTAAATGGATGCAACTAGAGACCATACTCATAAGTGAAATAAAACAGACTTCCATGTGTAAACATTGTACTGTCTCACTAGTGTGAGAAGCTGAAAGAAACATTATGTACACGTATATGGGTATACATATAGGTATATAAAAAGATAGTTATACTACTGATTTCTCTGATTTCATTGAAGAGAAAGATTTGTGCTGGTATTGTTCAGATAATTGAATGCAGATGTCTTGTGCACTGGGAGAATGATTTGGGGATGACAATGCCCAATGTACGTACCACTGATGCCCCCTGACTGACATGTTTTGAAATTTTATTTTTTTTCTCTTTGAAACAAAATGGA
>RJWT010008251.1:0-26545 GCA_004365215.1 Cuniculus paca | reverse complement strand
AATAAGTGGTGCTGGAAAAACTGGCTTTCCATATACCAAAAAACTAAAACTAGATCCAAGCCTATCACCATGCAGTAAACTAGAGTCAAAATGGATCAAAGATATAGATATTAAAAGAGAAACACTGAATCTGCTGGAAAACAATGTAGGTAGAAATATTGAAGACATAGGGGTAGGTGGAGAATTCATGAACAAAAGTCAAACTGAATGGAAAATTCTTCCCAGAATCAACAACTGGGATCTCGCCTTATTAAAGTTTTTTCATGTCAAAAGAAATCTCCAACAGAGTGAAAAGAAAACCCATGAATTGGGAAAAAAATCTTAGTCATCTGTCCTTCAGACAAAGGTCTTCTATCTAGGACATATAAAGAATTAAAAATAATCAGGCCCTCGAAATTCAAAGACCCAATCCAAAAATGGGCATCTAAGATGAAAACACACTTCTCAGCTGAAGAAATACAAATGACAAATAAATACATGAAAAAATGTTCAGCATCATTGATCATTAGAGAAATGCAAATTAAAACAACCCTGAGATTCCATGTCACTCCAGAAAGAATGGCCAGGATCAAGAAAACAACAAATAACAAATTCTGGAGAGGCTGTGGGGAAAGAGGAACTCTTCTCCACTGTTGGTGGGAGTGTAGACTGGTGCAGCTACTGTGGAAATCAGTCCAGAGGGTCCTCAAAAACCTGGGATTGGAGGTCCCATTTGACCCAGCTATTCCACTTCTGGGCATATTCCCAGAAGAAGTGAAATCATCATACCACAGTGATGTATGTGCACCCATGTTTATCCAGCACAATTTGTAATAGCCAAATCTTGGAAACAACCCAAATGCCCATCAATTGAGGAATGGACAAAAAAGATGTGGTACTTTTATACAGTGGAGTACTACTCAGCTATAAAGAAGGATCACATTGAGGCTTTTATAGGTAAATGGATACGACTTGAGACCATACTCATAAGTGAAAAAAATCAAACTCACATGTGTAAGCACCACATCATCTCCCTAGTATAAGAAACTGAAAGACTCAGTAAGATACAAAATCCCCAATAAATATGGGGAAAGGGTAAGAAACCACTAAAAGAAAAAACAACTTAAGGAAAAGAAGAAAAGAAGGAAGGGAAAAGAAAAGATATGAATTTGTATATGTTTGCACTTAAGATTGATAAGATGATTGTACTATTAATTTTATTAATTCTTACAACAAAACAGTTAACATTCATAGTACTGGACCAATGCTATAAGCCTATACCTGGTAACCTGAGCAACTCTTGAAGACAACTATACGAAACAACAACCTTTGGTACCTTCCCCTCACCTAGTTTAGAAAGCCTATATTCTTATTGTTTTGGGCTCTTTATTTCTGTTATTTATCTATCTTTATTGTTTTTTGTTTTTCTTGTGCTTTGTTCTGCTATTGCCTCTAGCACAGAAAGGATAGATGTACAAGGATATGCTTATATATGCTTAGAACTACTCCTAAAGAGTTTACAAGAGCAGATTTTATTAGGTATCAAGATATGAACAGCTACATTGAAGAAAATGAGACATTATGGTAGCCATAGCTGATTTCTTATCTTCAGGTTCTGAAGTCCAATAATGCTTTTATTCTTTAATTTGATTGGTTTAAGTCTGTTTTCTACTACTCGATTGCAATATGTGAGAAAATACCATCAGTTTTTTTGAAGAAGACAAAGGACATTAAGGTAGCCATTGTTGATTTCTTATTGTCTGATTTGAAGCCCTGCAATATGTTCTTTCTTTTGTTTTAGCTGATTTTATATTACTTTGTTTTGTTTGAGTTTATTGTGTGTGAATGTGTGAACAACCGTTTCAAAGAAAACAAGAGACACTAGGGTAGTCATTATTGATTTTCTGTCATTGTTTTGAAGATCTGTATTGCTTGCAGTGTTCTGTTCTGATATGCTTT
Organism: Cuniculus paca; assembly: GCA_004365215.1. Classification (NCBI taxonomy): domain Eukaryota; kingdom Metazoa; phylum Chordata; class Mammalia; order Rodentia; family Cuniculidae; genus Cuniculus; species Cuniculus paca. Next base: position 24,607 of record RJWT010008251.1, on the reverse strand, counting down.
GTTGTGTTTAACTCTGTTTTGTTTTGTTTTATTCTCTTTAAAATTAAAAAAAAGTAAGTGTTGCTACTAGACACCCTAAACCTCGAATTTTGCCAAGAATATATTAGCCGCTTAATAAATGATTGAAGTCAACATGGAAACTTAACATCCTAGAATCTAATGCTTGCATTTGGATTGTAGTGGAAGGTATGGAAAAATTCTGGAAATTCTTATGTGCCAAGTTCTATGATAAGCTCTTGTCAGTTAAATTAGTTAGATAATGTTGTCCACTTTAAGAAGTAAAGATCAGCACATGGAAACAGGGAACAGGGTGCAATAGTTCTTACAAGTCTTGCCCCAGAAGAGATGCACATTGCTTCTCATATGACACTGGTGAGAGGAAATCACACAGCAGACCTGGACAAGAGGATCTGTGATAAATGTAATTCCTGTCTAGGAGGTTGCATCCCACTGACAACGTCATACTAAAAGGGAACACAATTGTACAGAATAGTTAGACGTCTGTGACTCACACATTGTGTAGTTACTATTCACAGTAATACTATACGATGGGTGCTAGTCAAGTTCTTACTACACAATGTGAAGAAACTTATGTGATGTGCGATTAAGTAATTTACCTTAGCGTGCACAACTTCAAATTACAATTTTGTACCCAAGAGATTGATATATACATTCTTATCTCCATGAAATACTTTCTTTTGACTCACAAGAAAGTTCTAACACAGCTGAATGAGAAATAGGATTTTTCAAAAATTCAACTACTCCCTCAGACAAAGGACTTCTATCTAGAACATAGAAAGAGTTGAAAAACATCAGGCCCCTCAAATTCAAAGACCAAATCCAAAAATGGGCATCTGAGATGAGCATGCACTTCTCAGATGAAGAAATACAAATGCAAACAAATACATGGAGAAATGTTCAACAGCACTAGTCATTTGAGAAGTGCAAATTAAAACAACATTGAGATTCCATCTCACTCCAGAAAGAATGGCTACCATCAAAAAATCAACTGATAACAAATGTTGGTGGGGCTGTGGGGAAAATGGAACACTTCTTTACTGTTGGTAGTAGTGTAGGCTGGTACAGCTGCTGTGGAAATCATTATGGAGATTCCTTAAAAAACTAGGATTGGAGGTCCCATTTAACCCAGCTATTCCCCTTCTACATATCTTCCCAAAAGAATTAAAATCATTGTACCACAGCGATATATGTGCAGCCATGTTTAGAGCAGCACAATTTGTAATAGCTAAATCTTGGCAACAACCCAAATGCCCATCAAATGCAGAATGGATAAAAAAGATGTGGTATTTTTATATGATGGAATATTACTCAGCTATAAGAAAGGATAATGTTGAAACTTTTATAGGTAAATGGAGGCAACTTGAAACTATACTCAAAAGTGAAATAAATTAGACTCATATTTATAAATATCATATTATTTCCCTAGCTTAAAAAATAAATAATAATAAAAAAACTGAAAGAGTAATAAGATCCAAAATGTGCAATAGATATTGTAATAATGAAAGGGAAAGAAAGGGCTCAAAAGGAAAGAACAACTGGGATAGGGGAAAGGAGAAATGGAAGAAAGGAAAAGATTATATGTATGTAGGTTTACACATATAACTGTATGCATGTATATGTGTGCAAGATACCTATACTACTAATCTCTGTTCATCAAAAAGAACAATTTGTGCTGTCATTGTTTGCTCATTTTTTATGCCTACATCTTGTAACCTGAGCAACTACTTCTAAGATAACAATATGGAATGTATTAACTATGTTGATTTGTTACTATTTTTTTAAAATTCTTTATTATTTCTATTCTGTTTTCTGTTTTGCTTTCTAAAAAATAAAATAAAATAAAAAATTCAACTACTGTTCCTATAGATCAAACCTATTAGAGATTGCCTACAATCTATATTGAGCAATAGGCCAAGTGCTCAAAAAATAAGTTTTAGATTATTATTGATGGTTTTGCACCCTTATGTGCTTATTATTCCTGCAAGTGGATCATTTAATATTGCTTCAAACATAGAAATGAAGTTTAATGGATTTAAATCTAACTTCCTAAAATGGATATTTAGATAGAGATATTTGAATTGTTATAAAAACCAATACATTTTCATTTGTACTATATATTTTAGAGAGTCAAGAAGAATGAAAACCTGTGTATTGTCTCATTCTCATAAGTCATATGAATGCTACACAGGACTGTGAACATTTCTTGAGTAATTTCCAGTGTTTCTGTATTGATACAAACTAGAGATCAGTGGTGCAAATGGGTATGAAAACTGCCAAAACATTGGTTTAAAATCAAACCCAATCTACAGAGTTTAAGCTTAGTGATACGCCTTTCAGATAAAAAGTAAAATACATAATATACACCAAAATCATGCTTCAAATATAAATGTAATATGCAGATTGCCTTAACAGAATCTTCACAAACTACAAGAGGGGTTCAAGACAATGCTGATCTTTAGAAATTCTTTTCTGCTTTCTACATTAGAAACTAAAATGATCAGAACATACATGAAACCTCAGGGAGTATCAGTGGAATATCTTTGTATATTAATGTGAATGTCACACAATATATCTCAATATGAATATCTATAGTCATGAAGTAGGCATATTCATTTGGTACTCACGTGACTTGTTCAAACTGCTATGTGCAGCAAACACTAAGAAACTTTAAGTTGCTTAATATAACAGGCCTGGTTCATTGGGTGCAGCTCAAGTGACCTTAGAAATTAGTAGATTCAAGAAGAAAAGTGAGGTTTAAGAATAAAAAATGCTCATTCTGTGATGAGAAGATGTGACATTTCTGAAAAATGACAGTGAGATAGAGGAGGATACATGAGTTAGAAGGCAGTCATTTTATGACTAATGAGTCATAAAAATCATTCAGGAGAAGCCAGATATGTGATACTTATTAAAATTATACAAGGGTCTTTTGTCCTTGTAGAGTTTATTTTTGGGCTAATAATAACGGTAATTTAGCAGTAAAGTGTGTGGCATAGAGAGCATATAATTAACGGTGAGACCTGATCTTCGTTCTATCTATGTCTCCCACTATCCAGTCATCCTTGAGCAAATAGTTCAGCTTCTCTAACAATTAGGATACTCACCTGTAGGTGGCTCAAGGAGGGTTTGACTGATTAAATCAAATAGACATCTGAGCCTTTCCTATATTGATTAAAGCACTAAATGCTCAATAAATAACTGTTAAATTACTCTTTCTGTTAGTCAAGTGTTAGATTAAAAAATGTTTTTAAAGTAACACAAGCTCTATAAAAGTTCTCTGTTTTCTGAAATATTCACAATTGTCTAGAAAATAAGTTCTTGATGTAGATTGTCCAACCTGATTTGAATGTCCTATCCAGTACTCTGTCTTCATCAGATTGCTTCATGTTTAGGCATCCTGTAGTATTTGCTTGATATGAGGCTGGCAATCTCTAGTATGGAGCTAGGGGAGCAAGCATGTTCTCAGAGCTGCCTATGTGTGAGGGAAAGTTAAGCATCCCCTGTAAGTGTCTTGGGTCAGGGGATTAAGGATGACTTGAAAGTCAGTAGGATATGAAACATAAGGTTATGAAAAACAAAATTCCATTCTTTTTATTTCAGCTTCAATTATCCTAATGAATTCTGTGCAGTATGAGTCAAGAGAGTTTCTTACTGTGAAGATTCTCCTCATAAGTTTACTCATGGGAGAGGTTGATAAGAGCAGACCCAAAAAAATGATCAATAAGGATCATAGCAGGTTTTCATCCTTCCTGAATTGCTCTCCTTTTTGCATTTCTAATCCTTGTGTTTCTTTGCCTTTATTTTAAATCTGGCACAACACCAGTTAATTAAAATGCACTAGTAATTTAAAACCTTTTGGTGCCTTTTTTTCTTTAAAGCCTTGTCTGTGCCTGACATTACAAGTTTTGGTAACTAGGTAGTTAAATGAGAAAGACAACTTTGTGCCACATGATTTAGACTGAAGTGATTTACATTCCTAATGGCATGAGCACCTTTTTCTGTTTCTGGTAGAGAGGATACATACAAGAACTGTTAATTTAGTTCTAATGTGGGATGCATGGGAAAAGCATTAGGGGTTCTATTTAGTTGGTAGTAAACAGCTTTGGAATCAAAGTGTTTTTCTTTACTGAAGGCTTGCTTAGTACATCAGAAAAAATTCTCTTAGTTTGCCTCATTCAGTAGTCACCGAGTAGCCTGCTTTGTGAGCCAGTGGCACCCATTAAGGCCAGCATGAGTGTTTGTAGCAAAATGAACCAAGCGATCTGAATTCAACCCTGGTGTCATCATTCAGCAGGCCAGACAGAGCCATGATTTAGGATTTTCCCAACATTTTACAGCAATTTGTTTCATTTGCTGCAGGCCCATAATGATGCAAATTGCCATAAAGTGGGATAATCAGGCAGTAGAAGTGTCATAAAACTGCAGGAGAAACAAATTTCCATCTTGGAACTTTGCATGCTGATGAGTGCAGGGGGAAAGTAAATGTGGACCTGGCTTTGCTGGTGTTATCTGGTTGCCAAATTCTATGCCAGGCAGAAATGATTTCATTTTGTCAATTTGTACTCATTTTGAAGCCAGAGAATGGAAGTGAGAGGACCTGAAAATATGAGGAAGCACTGGGCCAAAGTCTTTTTTCAGATGCCTGGGCTCCAATGCTGGGAGGGGAGGTCCAGAGGAGAGGAGGCCAGAGGTGTGCGGTTGGATAGACGGAGGACACATTAAAGGGCTGTTAGGGATCAGAGTGCTTTGGCCTTCTGAAGTACCATGGTACTTCTCCTGACATGTTTTTGGGATCCCTGCCCTGCTTCAGATAGTACTGCCTGTCTCTTACCATGCTGAGAACCAATGGTCTGGAAACGGCATTGTTAGAACAAAGATCTTTGGGCCCTCTAGAAAGCAGGGACATGGGTGAAATGAAAGAGTCTGTGCTCCCATATCCATGCCAGGCTTTACAAGTGAAAATAGAAAAAAAAAAAGTAATGTCTGAGAAGCAGACTCCTATTGTCTTCCTGTTTTTTCATCCTTAGTTTTTCTTTTCCTATCTCATGGATCATCTGTATGTATCCGGTATCATGAGTCATCTCTCGAAGAACATGCAATCTGAAATTTCTGGGTCTCATGCTACAGCTGGTAATGGGTTATTTTGCTTCACCTTTTATTTTTGTGTTGTCCATTTTGTTTCCTGTTTTGTAATATTACATTAGTGTCATTGGTTTGAAAGTTCCCTAAGGACACATTCCATAGCTCTACTCCTGCTAGCTAAAACGTTTTTGACAGATATCTAAATAATATACTCATGGCCAGGCTGCTAGGGATAAGGGGTAAAATAATTTCCTCCATTTTAGAAAATGAAACATACCCCAGGAAGAACATCTTTTGAATTTTTATGATTTCATTTTATAGACTAAATTCATCATGGGGTCCCCAATGAACAAGACTACTACCCAGTTCTGAAGTCATTATATCCTAAGAATCATGCAATATGGGAAATATGAAAAATGGTGTTTCTTGCTTTCGTGATGGTGATATTTTATCTATAGCTTATCCATATAGTTATTTTCATATTATGTATTTTATCTAATTTGGTGTATGTTCTGTGATTTTCTTTTCACATGAATGCATATAGGGTATAACATATATATATTTATATATGTTATATTTATATGGTCACAAATAATTATAAGGACATGCAATATGCCCACATATTTGGTATCCCTTGATATGCATTATCTCATTTAATTGCAAAAACAAATGGTGTGTTTAAAAAATTCCTATTTTGTTTTAGAAGGTTTCTATTTTAAACAAAGAGATGTAAACAGGATTATATAGAATACTGAATGAATGTATTCCATTTCTAGGAGAGGGCAAACTTTGTTTAGTGTATTCTTTGTGTGTGTGTATGTGTGTTGCTAGGGATTGAGCCCGGGATTTTTCACATGCTAGACAAGTGCTCCACCACTGAGTTATATCCCTAGCCCAGGTTCTGTACTCTAATTATGATATCTTCTAGAATACATAGTCACAGTCAGAGGTGAAACATTAATAATTGTGCATTTAAGTATAATATGAAAATTGACAGAAATTGACAAAAGCTCGAGCAAGTAAAAATTTGGGCTACTTGGAAAAATTAACTCACTAGAAATTCATATAGTATTGGTGAAATGACTGAACTCGATATTCAGTAGCACTCTCATGCATGATCTTTCTTCAATGATGCGGCCAATTTTTTTTTCCTAAAGTTGAAGTCAAAGTATCAACACACATTTGTTGAATTCCTTTAAAGCCTTCTTCTTCCAGGGTTGCCTGTGCTTTCAAAGTTTCTACTGTTCTCTGGGTCCACAGCAGTTGTATTTTTCCAGGGCTTACTCCATGAACAGACTTTCTCTTTACTGACCGTAAGCATTTATTTACTTCTTGACCCTGAAAAATATCTACTGACTAAACAGACACAAGGGTTTTAATGGAAAAGGAAATGATAGAACAACATGTTGACATTGTCATTCAGGTACATAATGGGTTGACTTCAAGTACAGAAATAAAAATATCATTAAGGGGCATTCTTGTTGCCTGTAGAAGGCAACAGCTGTTGGTGTCCATGAGAGCGCTCTAAGTTCCCCAAGGGAAGAAAGATGAGAGGATGAAGAAAATAAAGATACAGACAGAAAGCTGGGGTCAGGTGGAGCCTTTCCTCCAGATGAGAGGAAGAGACTGCTCAACCACTGCAATGTACTTATTTTTATTCACTTGTCATCCCATGCCCCTTTGCTTAACTAGTTTGCTTCTTATGACCCATGTTCTTGGGGCTGGAACACCGGTTCCCCTCCAGAACTCCATGCCTTCAGGTTGTTTCTCGCACTCTCTGTGCCCTTGGGGCACTCCTGTTCTTGCACTTGTGCTTTCAGCTTCACATGTGTGAACAATCACTAGCTCAGTGGTTCCCAATGTCTCCCCCTTCTCTATATTTGTAGTAGATTCAGTTGAATTTGGAGGAGCTGTGTTTGAAGGGCTCTGCAGACAACTTTTCTTCTTATGGGTATACTTTTCTGCTGGATGTTTAAGATCAGGTTAAAGTGGGACCTGTACCACTCAAAATCAATTTCTTGCTATTTCTCAAGATCAGTTAAGTCTCCTCAGGAATTATCCTGGAACCTGTGCAGCACCTCTTAGTGTTTCTGCAAATGTCAGCTGTCTGGATGAGTCACGGCCATTGCTTGACCAAGTGGCTTTCTGTGAAAGCTTGGAAGATTTTTCTTTCCTAGTGACTCTCCTTAGGCACACTATACATGATAGATCACCTTCCTCTGTGGTCCCATAATCTCCTTGATTAGAAGACAGGAGACTCACTGAGTTATAGGATATGGTGGCAGAGGTTCTCTTATATCCTGGGTCCTTGTTGATCTTGTAGGGCTTGTAGCTAAAATATTGGCTGTCCTCTTAGGTAACCTATCTTTCTAATCTTTTGGTCTCTAAACTTTAGTTGTTGATCATCCAGAAGATTCATGACATTACATTGTAGTGGAAGCAGTAAGCTTAATATTATTATCTCATCTGAATATCAAGCACCTTAGAACATAGTATAAAACTGTTATTGTCTAACAATCATGGATTTTCTAATATTTGAATCCTTGAAGAATATTACCAGGTAACAGTTACATATTTTACACAAAAAATTAGAAATCAAAAGACCATACATAAAATTTCAGCATGACAATCATACTGACATTTTGTAACATACTTAAAATTTCATTTTGACATAGTATTCCTCCCCTTTTAAAAAATTATCCTTATCTAATACGTAAGAAACTTTACTTAGCAGCCGGGGAGCTTCTGTGCATTGAGTGGGGCGAGCTGAAGTCCTGCACAGCATGTTTCACATAGCCGTGCAGCCTTGGTATGCCACTTGGAACCTGGTAGGGGCCCACCCAGAGGCCCCAAGCAGCTGGGGAGCATTGATGCACTGTGTGGCATGAGCATAGGGCCTGTACCACATATTCCAGCTGGCCGTGCCACTTTGGTGTGCTGCTTGGAACTTGAGAGTTCCCTGCCCAGCAACCCCAAGGAAATGAGTAGCCTTGGTGCACCCTTTGGGTCCTGGTAAGGCCCTGCCCAGTGATCCAAGCAGCCAGGGAGCCTTGGTGTGTCACTCAGGTCCTGGTAGGGCCATGCCCAGTGACCCCAAGCAGCTGGGGAGCATGGGTGTGCCACACAGTGTGAGCTGAAGGCCTGCACAACATAGTCCACCTTGCTGTGCAGTCTTGGAGCCCACTCAGGACTGGTAGGTCCCTGCCCAGTGAGCCCAATTAGCCGAGGAGCCTTGGTGTGCCATGTATGGTGTTCTGAAGGTCTGCCCAGTGTACTCCAACCATTCTGGGAACCTCTGAGTGCCACCAGGGATCTGGTATGGCCTGCCTAATGACCCCTACTCAACTGGGGAAAGCCCTCCAGTATGTCCAACCATCCTCAACCAAGGAAACAACTGAGACTTTGCATTCAGCTGCCCAAGGGAAATACAGGAAAATGACAAAACAAAGAGCAAAATGCAATCTCAAACCTCCAGCTCACCCCAAACAAGCCTAGGAGACATGAACATAAAAGAAAGTGTATCCCACACACCTGAAACTTCTGAAATGATAGCAACTGAAGTAAAGAAACAATGCCATGAAGCTGTAAAGGAAAACAGATCAGAAATAATCTCCCAGGTAAAACAAGGAATGATAAGCTTAATGAAAGAAATGCTGAACACATCTAAAGAAGACATAGTTAAAAAAATAGATCACTGCAAAATGATGGAAACCTTGAATGAACAATATAAGAAGGAATTAGAATGCATGAAACAGATTCAAGGAGATACCCAGGAAATCAAAAATTCCACTGAAAGTTGGCAAAACTACCTGAACGAATGTGAAGATAGACTTTCAGACCTTGAAGACAAGATTGAAGTCAGTGAACAGGAAAGGAAGGATCTTCTAAAAGTAACAAGAACTCAGGAAATAACAATTTAACAGTTACAAGGTGATGCAAAGAAAAACAACATAAGATTGATAGGTGTAAATGAAAAAGGTGACAACACAAATGATGTAAAAAGACTATTTACAAAAGTAATAAAAGAAAATTTTCCAAACATGGGAAAAGAAACTGACATGCTGATAAGTGAAGTGTATAGAACTCCAATTAGCCATAACCAAAATAAATATACACCCAGACATATAATAATCAACATCCCAGAAATTCAACATAAGAATAGACTACTAAAAGCTGTTAGAGAAAAGAAACTAATCACCTATAAAGGAAAGCCCATCAGAATCACAGCAGACTCCTCCAACACAAGCCAAGTCAAGAAGAGCATGAAGTATTTCAAGTACTCAAAGAAAACAACTTCCAACCCAGATTGATGTACCCTACAAAACTATCTTTCAAAATCAGATAAAATTTTGAAATAAGATATTCCATGACAAAGAACAACTGAAGAACTTCATGGCAACCCAACCAACCCTACAAAGAGTACTGAAAGATATTCTAGAAAGAGATAGAAGTGATCAGAATTCCAAAATCAACAACAGAAGGACAAGCAACCAACAAGCAGGACAAACAAATAAACACAGGGGTAAAAGTAGGGAACAAACAACAGAAAGATAACATGACAAAGATAAGCAAATACGTATGAGTTACAACCATTAATGTAAATGGCCTCAATTCACCAATCAAAAGAAACAGACCAGCAGATTGGATTAAGAAACAAAATCCAACAGTATGCTGTTTACAAGAAACACATTTAACTCAAAAAGAAATCCATAGACTAAAAGACAAAGGATGCAAAACAATACTAAATGTGACAGGAACCCAGAAAAAAACAGGACTAGCAATTCTGTTTGCAGACAGTGTGAACTTCAAACCAAGAATGACCAAAAGAGATAAAGAAGGTCACTTCATACTTGTCAGAGGGAAACTTGAAGAGGAAAAGATAACAATCATAAATATATATGCACCAAATATGGGAGCATATAGTTACATAAGACAAATATCATTAGACATGAAAAATCAAATAAGCAATAATACAACCATCACTGGGGACCTTAATACTTCATTGTGACAAAGAGACATATCAACAAGGCAAAAGTCAGCAAAGAAATAACAGAACTAAATCAAACTTGTGAACAAATGGACTTAGTAGATGTGTACAGAGTGTTCTACCCAATAGTGTCAGAATATATTTCTCAGCTGCTCATGGGATGGTCTCTAAAATAGTCTATACACTAGCCCATAGAGCATACTTCAGTAAATACAAAAGAACTGAAATGCATATTACCTAACCATAGTGCCATGAAATTGGAAATTAATGACAAAAGAAATTGCAAAAACTTCATAAACACGTGAAAACTAAGTAATGCCCTTCTGAATAATCAATGGGTCACAGAGGAAATTAAAGAAGTAAGTAAACAATATCTACAAGCAAACAAAAATGCAAATACAACTTATCAGAACCTGTGGGACGCAATGAAAGCAGTCCTCAGAGGGAAATTTATTGTGCTAAACCGTCACATCAGGAGCACAAATGAAGAACTTGATGCTACACCTCAAGCTATTAGAAAGAGAAGAGCAAGTCAAGCCCAAAGCCAAAAGAAGGGAAGAAATTATAAAGATCAGAGCAGAAATTAATGTAATTGAGACTAGGAAAACAATACAAAGAATTAATGAATCAAAGAGTTGGTTCTTTGAAAGAATAAATTAAGTTGATATGCTCTTTACCAAGCTTAGCAAAAGGAAGAAAAAACTCAAATTCATGCAATAAGGAATGAAAATGGTGAAATCACTACAGATCCTGTGAAAATACAGAAGATCATCAGTATGTACTTGAAAACCTTTAGTCTCATAGGTTTGATAACATAGAAGAAATGGACAGGTTCCTAGAAACTTATGAATTACCAAAGCTGGATCAAGAAGACATGGGACTGCTGAGTAACCCAATTTCAGTTAATGAAATTGAAAATGTAATTAGAACCTTACCAACCAAGAAAAGTCCAGGTCCTAATGGATTTACAGTTGAATTCTACAAGAAATTCAAGGAAGACTTAATGCCAACACTACTCAATCTCTTCAGTGAAATTTGAAAGGGAAGCAATTTTCCCTAACTCATTCCTGGAAGCAAGTATTACCCTAATACCAAAAGCAGAGAAGGACACAACCAAAAAAGAGAGCTACAGGCCAATCTCCCTAATGAACACAGATGCAAAAATCCTCAATAAAATACTGGCAAACAGAATGCAGCAAGTCATCAAGAAGATTATACACCACAGTCAAGTGTGATTCATCCCAGGAATTCAAGGATGGTTTAACACATGCAAATCAATAAATGTAATACACCATATCAATAGAGCCAAGATATGAATCACATGATCATGTCAATAGATGTAGAAATACTTGATAAGTATAATTTATATATTAATCTCTTACCTGTGTAATTGGAAGCATTGGGAACCATCAGACCTGTTTCTAGAAACATAGAGGACAGAGGACCCTAGTTTCAGGAAAGGTAGATTTTAAAAATTAGAGCTAAATCACTGGCAAGATGAAGCTCTTAAAATTGAATTTTTACTAGAGTGTAGATTTTTACAACAAATAATGCAACAACATGTTTTGATGCAAAATGTGGGGAATTTTACAACAAATAATATGTGTTTTGATCAGTTCAGCTTTGCAAAAGGCATAAATGCATTTGGATGTAAAGTAGATATGTAAATGGACTTCTAAGATAACTTGGTACTAACCAACACCATATGGTCATAAAACTTTTGATTTCTAGTATGATTACATTTGACCCCCTAAAAAAGTGCCAAACCAGATGCACAGGCAATTATTGTATGCTAATGAGTTAATCTGAGCAGTAAAGGAACCAACCAAAGGCTCTCCCCTCCCCCATACAGCAGTCTTGGTGCCGATGTTCTGGTGGGACCTGGATTGCTGTCATTCAACAGGGTTATGGATGGGAAAGGGGCCATTTGAAGCAGCATAAATGCATGATTCTGTATTCATCATGCTTGAAAAATGCATAGTATCCAAAAAATTTTATTTGACTTACTCCTAATTGAAAGGAGCAAATTTTCAAAGGGAGAAAATGCTCATTGTATGACAATGTTTTGATCTCGAACCAGAGGTAGAAGAATAGGAGGACAAAGATTAGTACCACTTCCTTCACTGTCCATTAGTTCATTAATTTGTCCTCTCGTCCTTTTTTATAAGAGCCTGGTAAAAAGATCTAAAGTCATTTGATTCATAAAGATTAAATAGACTTTTAAATTACTTGTAAATTACTGTATACCTACAAGGCATAAATTGCAAAAGGGAGAGAAATTGTACCTAGCTGATGGAAAGAAGGCTTCCCAGCCAATACTTGCTCAGGAAGAGTAGCCGGAATTTGTGAAAGTAATTTCAAGAGACAAGAACCCAGAATTAGCTCAGAGTGACAGAACAAGAGTCAGACCCATAACAAAGGAAGAGTTTGAAGTTGTATTTGATGCACAAGTACATAAGAAACTGGTTGTCCAATCGGTGTTGCAGCCAGCAGGAAGGGGAAGAAGTGGGCGTTTGGACTTTATTCTGTCAGTGCTTGAGGGATGGTAGAACAAGACAGAAGGAGGCTGAGTTGCACTTGACTTTGTGGAGGAAGTTTTCATACCAGCTAAGACTTTTGTGGAATGGCAAGAAATGTGTTTCGTCTTATTTCATCTTTTGTGATTCTATCAGCTGTCTGCCATGATGACCAAAGAATATTCTAACTAGTAAGAGGAGTGCTTTTGATCTTTGTACCAAAAGGAAAGATTTTCCACTCTCATTTTCATTTTAAAAATAAGGAAGAAATAGAAAATATAGGGAAAGAATAATGGCAAGAAATATTTTCCAAAGGAATTTAGTGGTCAGGAACAGTGTGTAATGGTAAGCTGATAAATGTTTATCATTTTTTTCTTTTTTTATTTAAAAAAACAAAACAGAAAAAAAGGATAGAAATAATACAGAATTTCAAAACAAAACCAAAACAAAACAGTAAGAAATCAATACTAGTTAATACATTCCATATTGCTACTTTAGAAGTAGTTGCTCAGGTTACAAGATATAGGCATTAAAAAATGATCAAATACTCAAACAAGGACAGCACAAACTGTTCGTTTTGATGAATTAACAGAGATTAGTAGTAATCTATCTTGCATGCGTATACATACATACAGCTATATATGTATACCTACATCCATATAATCTTTTCTTTTCTTCCTTTTTTCCTTTCCCCTATCAAATGTTTATCATTTTGAGCTCTGCCAGTTTTCATGAAGTAAGTCTTCCCTAGGACCATTTGAAAACTGCCAATCTGATGTTGCTGAAAGTGGAGTTGAAAAGATAGGCTAGCAATCTGCTTCATAGTGCTGGTCCAAACCATTTCAGAATGCTCCTTTGCACTAACTGGTAAAGCAAAAACTCCAGTAAACACGGACTCAGGGAAAACTTGTAATGGCTGGCAGACCCCTAGGTGATAGAATGCCCATGTTATTTGTTCTGCAAAAAATATTTTCAAATCATAAAGGCACTGAAGAAATTATGTAATGATTGAAAATCATCTGAGCCTATATGTACAGTTTATGCTTAAGTGATTGAATTTATAAACAATGTACTATTTTTAAAAATCAAATGGATTTTATGAATATTGTGGATTCTTAAACAGGTTACATTTGAATTTTTAACTTAACAAAAGGTTTTGGTTTCATGGAAAAAGTAACCGAAAACACTAGGTCTGCACAGAGCCACAGCTTGTAGTAGACACTGTTCTATTAATAAATGAGTTGTGTGCACTGCAGCCCTATGCCAATTTTCTCTCAAGAGACTGAACAATTGTCAGAGGACACTGGCACCTAAGTTAGGTACAGCTTGTCCCTTGCCAGGTATGTCACGGTATCACGGTAAATATATGTTCACCAGTTATGAGACTGGAACACAGCACTGGTTAACAGCAAAAGCTAAAACATTTTACCCTGGAATGACAGGGTGAATCTCATTAGATGAAAGTTAATAGAGAAAAAAAAACTATGATATTTGAACTAATATTCTGACTCCTTAAATATGAAAGTGTAGCTTAAAATTCCTATGTAAAAAGACTCAGCAACTTCAGGTGGTTGTAAAATTAACATAAATTCACAATGTTCTGTGTTATGTGGACACCTCAAATAAAATATAACCTAATGGTGCATTAACTGGAACACATTGTAATAGCTGAATGAAAGGAAATAATCACTCACTGTCCGTTTTTTTTCCGTCCATTCATTTATCTCATTCATCACACTCAGCCATCCATCTACTTTCATTCACTGAATGAATTATTCTTGGCTAGGAATCCACAAAATTGAGTAAGTTTGGTTACATATCATATGATAGACATTGCCTATGCCCACATGGAGCTTATATTCAATAGTTATTATTCAGACCATGCATGGAGTGTGGTGATTTGTTTGAATATGACTTCAAAGGAACTAGCAAGAAAGTGAAATATGGTCACAAACTATTAGTAAGATTGGTCTGGAGTAAATGCAGTCATAAAAGAAAGAATGGAAGTAACTAGAAAAGCAGAATTTAAGAGTATGTTATAGCTTTCTGCAAATATTTGAAGAGTCACCGTAGAGTTCTTCCATAGACTATGTGAGAAGTCATAATGAAATGAGTAGTCAGAATGTCACACGATCACAACTGAGCCAATGGTTCCTCTCTCTCTCTTCCTCCCTCTCCCTCTCCTCCCTTTTTCCCCCACCTGTTTGTCTCTTGCTGAGGGATTGTGGGTGATGTCTCTCTACAGCAAGAGGTGATGGAGGAGATCTTATCTGCAGAGGGGGAAGAGAAAAGGGCAAATGAATCCCTTACTTCGAATGAGACTAAGAAGATGTGTAAAGTGGGAAATAGTACAAAATTTTTTAGGAAGCACCACCTAAATAAGGCTGTAGCAGCAAAAACAATGAATCTGTTTAATGACAGTGTGATGCCACATTTCCATTAAATCCTCAAAAGGAGGCAAAAGCAAGTGCCCCTAGATAGTTTCCTTTCTAAAGTTACACACACAAAATAGTTTCATTGAGCCAGTAGACAGCAGTGATTCCATTAGTGATAGTGAAAGCCATCCTACACAATAATCCTCTCTTTTATCTCCCTCACACCAACCATGAATGTTTTCAAAGGTAAGTGGAGGTTTATTTGTTTATTTTTCTTTATGTTTTACATTTTCTACATTATCTTGTATTATATTACAGTATTGTAATAATTTTTATATAAATATTTTTGTGTTGTAGAATGACTTATCTGAGTTTCCATTATTTCTTATGGGGAAATTTGCTTTGATATATTAGTGCTTTGAATTAGAGGCATATTTCCTGAAAAATTATGCTCACAAACCAAGGTTTTACTGTAATTTCAGATGCTTTTAAGTGCAGTGAAGGGTAATGTGATTGGCAGTAACGTGGGTGGAGGTGAGTGTGTTAAGTAAGATGACTGCAGAAAGTCTCTAACATGAGATTTGAATTGAGACCCAAATAAAGGAAAAAGCAGTGATCTTTATATCAGAGGGAGAAACCTCCAGTAGCTTTGAGTCACAAATCATGAATTATTTAATCAGATATTATTTATTGTGTTCAAGAAAGGTCAGTGTGGTTAAAAAAAAATAAGGTAGGAGAACAGCAGACATAATATGATCTTTTAGACCTTGGCATGGAATAAGGGTTTCACCTTTTCCATGTTGCAAAGAAGTCATGTAAGTTGTTTCTAGTGGGGTATGGATTGGAGGCAGGCAAGAAGGGAGCCAGGGGATCAGATGAAAGTTCCAGTAGATGTTCACGTGAAAAAGCATGTGATCATAACTGCACTTCATTAGTGCTGATGGAAAAAAGTGGATGACTTCTAGAGGCTAAGCTAATAGGGCTTGCTGATGGATGGAGTGTGAAGGGAGGGGAGTAAAAAACAAAAGAAATCAATAATAAGGCTCAGGTTTTATACTTAGCCAAATTTGAGAGTGTTGAGGCTATGAGAATCTGAGGGTAGAAAATGATGGGACAATTAAGAGTTGTGTTTTATGTCTGTTAGCTTGGAGATACCTGTCCAAAATGATCACAAAGGAGGAGGTTAGAGTCACTGCTCTGGAGCTCAGTGGCGAGATCAAGGCTGGAGACATGGTTCCAGGAGGGACTAAACTCGCGGTGTGATGAACAGCTAGCTGCTCATGAGGTGTTCTTTTAGTTAAGCGATGATGATCTCTACTACTCCACTTTGGATGTCTGACGTTTGGTAGATGTTTGATTCTTTGTTTATTGACTTGAACTATTGTAGAATAGTTTAGAGTTAAGTGCACAAATTCCAAGTATTTCAGCTGCTCCCTACCTAATGTGTATTTCTTTTGTCATCAGAATCAAATTCTAGGAGGACATATAGATAATAAAGAAAGAAGCATTGTCTCATTTTGTGTTTGGTGAATATCTCTTTTTGGGCATCCAAAGAATTTGGAAGACTCTCTATCTCTGTCTCTCTGTCTCTGTCTCTGTCTTTGTCTGTCTCTTTATCTATATCTATCTCTCTCTGCTTCTCATTGAGAACTCATTGCTTTCTACAGGGAAGTTGATCATTGCATCTCTAGTCCTACTAGATGATTCTAAAAGAATTTCAAAGTGCTAGCCTCAGCCATATAGTGAATAGTTTTTTAATAACAAAATATTCTTAGTATCCACACTTAAAACTACATTATAATGGGAGTTAGTGTCACATACTGTAGTGACTTGAACTTGTACTCTGATGTCAGTGTTCTAACCGCCTGGCTTGCACATTTTGATTTCTTCCTCAATCAAGAACCATCTATCCCGTCATGTGCCACAAAGTGTTTCAGTCAATGATGACTCTCATGCACGATAGTGATCTCAGAAAATACATGAGCCAGAAATTCT
The DNA here is from genome assembly GCA_004365215.1 of Cuniculus paca. NCBI lineage: Eukaryota > Metazoa > Chordata > Mammalia > Rodentia > Cuniculidae > Cuniculus > Cuniculus paca. Next base: position 7,631 of record RJWT010008251.1, on the reverse strand, counting down.
ACCTAGTAAGGTAACAGTTAACTGAGTCTCATAACTCTTGTGTTTGTGGTGGTGCTGATGTGAATAAGTCTACTGTTGTGACTGTGCTATAAAAATACAGTTCATACGATTATGTACAGTACCTAGCACAGTGGTAGCTTGGTTCACGAACTTCTTTCTTTCCATGATTCTACTTGCAAACCGAATTGGATGAGAACTGAATCAAATTTCTCCAGAAGGTCAACATTGAACCTAACCATTGAATTTGATTCAGTTCTTGTTCGTTTCGCTTTGCAACCAGAATTGTAGAAAGAATTAAGTTGTGAACTGAAGTACCACTGTACTTGATAAAGATAAATGACTGTTATTGGTTTATATATTTATTCTTTAGTTTTATTTTAGAACATAATTTTTCTACTTATAAAAAATATGACTGTAAATCAGTAAGCTGTGCTATGTAGGCAGCAGCCTCAGACATCGTGCTTACCATATCCTATGATTGCATTCAAGCCAGCTTGTGTGACTGACCTGCGCCACCTGGGGGCGTGGAGGTGTACCCTGTGATGTTTCTACAATGGGGAGGTCACCTAGAGATGCATCCCAACCAGTGAGCAAAGTATGACTGCAGTTAAAAGTATCACTTAGTTCTTGTCAATATACTCAATTCTAGTTTGAAGTCTTGAAAATTAAAACAAGAAATAATTTAAGGCATAAGAAATGTGTGTGTGTGTGTGTGTCACTAAACTGAGCCATCTATTGATTTCTACGTAGATTCTAGCTGCCAACTTTTACTGATTTTTCTTACATTGGTAGTCCCTGTAAGAACAGATTAATCCTACACTCCTGAGTTCTGTTTCCTCTATTTCTCTTCAAAATTTTTTTCCTTTCCATGGATGCTTTTGAAAATCAAGTAATTGAAGGACTTCATAGCATTTGGAAGGGGCAAAAGTCTGGTCATGTCTGTGTGGCTGATTCTGAGGAGAGCTGTGAACAGTGCCTTAATTCTGTATCTATTCTAGGGTTTTCTACAGAGCTTGAGAGATGAAAGTCCTGCTGAGGTTTATACTTAGGCAGTGTTAATAAAGACTCTCAGTGATCAGGCTGAAGATTTAAAATGAAATAATTCTTTTTTTTAGCAGGGAAAACATTAAGGCATCTATTCAAATTAATGTTAGGTCATGAATATTAGATTGAAAGTTACTGGATTATGTAAAGTTTTCTGATAACAATCTAGCTTTCATTTTAAAGTAATGTCGTAGATACATTAGACGGTAATATTTACTTCATTTGTTTATATGTTAATTATATTAAACCTACTTTTCTATGTCTAACACACACCTTTTATATCATTTATGCATTTTAATGTGTTCAGCATGCAGTAGTTATCTGTGTTAATTTCATTATTTATGATATAAAAATGCTTGAGAAATTATGCACTCTTTGTTACTACTAATCTTCAAAACAGACTTTTGGCGTTCAGATGTAGCCCCAGAAGTTAAAATTTTAATGTCATGTCAGTAGGTTATTTAAACACTCTTTCAGTATTAAATCTTGTTTTTAACTTGTGTATTATCCTAATTTTTTATTTTACCTGACTTTAGTAGTGACCTGCATTTGCAACATTTTCCTATTCCCTCTTTGGATGAATTACACCATCATTCCCCCCACCATAATTTACAACTAGGTTTTCTAGTTTCAGTTACTTTCAGTAAACTGTGGTTCAAAATATTAAAATGCCCTGTTAATAATTCAGACATTTAAAATAACTTTCATTAAAGTACGTTGTGATTGTTATATTTTAGTATGATTGTTAATCTCTTATTCTATTTAATTTATACATAATTTATAAAATAAATTTTATCATAGGTATGTATGCATAGGAAAAGACACAGTATCTATAGACTTCAGTACAATCTGGTCTTGGAATAATCCTTGTGGGTAAGAGGACACTCTGGCATATTAAATTTGGAAAAGTTTGTGAGTTTCTTTCATGAAGGGGAAAATTTGAGACTGAAGAGCTTGTTTCTGAATCCATGTAGTTTTATCACACTGGTCCTCAGCTTAGGATGAGATAATGAGATACTGAACATTAGCTTTCTCAGAAGTAACAGACAGATCTTAACTAACCTGTGAGTTTGTAAGCATATGTATTCAACTCCAAATCCCCATTAAGTGGGCATTCACTCAAAATGGATATGAAAGATGAGCAAAATATTAACTAAAGGCACATGACCCAGTGATTGGAAAGCAGAGAATGTATCTAACTGAATTTTGGGATACAAGCTGTAGGCTTCTTGGCTAATGCCTCTTATGTGTCGACCAAAATTTCTATATATGTTCTGTGCTTTGCTGTTTAATTTTGAAAAGAGCATATTTTAGAAAACTGTTTAAATATAGAAATCAGAGTGGCATTGGAAGAAAAAGGAGGCTTGCATAATATTACTCACATTATAACAGATTTTATGATTTATGAGCATTGGGGGAGATATTTTTTTTTCATTGTCCTTAGCTTTCACTATTATCCTCAAAGTAAAAACCGAAGAGCAGCTTGGAAAGAGACTCACCATAGCATAACTCAGGAAGTGGGCAGCAGATGTGCCTCCCGATTAGGAATATTCTGTGAAGTAAGCATTGAAATTTCCGGTGTGCACAGAGAGCCATGCAGAGTATTGTAGAATTGTGCATGACTGTGACGGTAGAGATGGAGTTGTTGAAGATTCTGCCCTCAAAGTCTTTGAGAAATTTCAGAAAGCAAGATTGAAATTTCTTTTGATGCAAAAAATGGCACTGCAACTCAGATTGCTTAGAGAGGACAGGTTTTTCTCACCTGTCAATTACAAATACGATTTTGGTGCTAAGAAGGAGGATACCCCATAAACAACCCCTCATTATTACAGGATCTTGCCAAGACATGTCTCTTTCTGATGGTGACATGTGTCACACTGGTTCTATGAAGAAGTGAGAAGCAGATGATATTTGTTTTGAAGATCCAGCTGTCTCTTAAGAAACCTCTGTTTCTCTGTCTCAAGTCTTCTTCCCAAACCTGTTCTCAAAAATGGGATCCTACTCTCATGGTAGCCTGAAGTGTAAACACTGTACACCAGGTAAAACTCATAGGCTTCTTGTGACATTCTCGTTTTTATCAGAACTTGAAATATTGATAAAAGGTAATGAAATGTCAAAAGTGCAATTTTTCACAATTAATGAACCAATGAGGAATTTTTAAAAATGGACATCTTATCCCCTTAAAATTATGCTACAACAAAAATAAATGACCACAAAATGGAACCATAAATGCACATTTGATGCATGAAATTTTTAGTTACTGTATTTTTATTTTCACTTCAAATATTTCAGTAATATTTTCACTTGCAGAAATGATTCTAGAAGAATTCATGAGCTTTTGTAGTTTAAAGATGTAGTTTTTGTGTTATAAATTTGCATCTGAGTTTAATTAAAATTTGTTAATGTAACTTTGCTTGTTATTGAAAATTCTAAAAGGTTTGCCATCACTGGCCTAGATGCTGAATCTGGAACTGTAAAAGCAAAGTTGCCTTTACAGTTGTGTTAGTTGAATTCGAATCACTTTTGTAAGTCTACTCTTAGGCCTCGCTAGGGCATCAGTAATATTTTAGGATGTTTCTGTTATTAGTATATATTTGATACACAATAATTATAATTATCTTAGTCAATTAGCACATACATATGTTGCATCTTGGTCATTTTTATTGTCTCTTCCTGCATCAAATTTTTAAAAAATTCCCTGTGTGCTTACAAAGTGCAGTCAAGGTTGAAAAACATTGCACATTCAAATATCAAGAAGGAGCAATGAAAAGCCCTAACTTGGCATAACTAAGTCATTGTAAAATGTAGTGTTTATTTACTATTGACTGTTCTTTGAGGCTAAAAGAGATATCGCCAAGAAGCTATAAACTGCATTTTAAAAGTGAAACCATAAAAGGACTATGGAGAGGTGTTTCAGATGCATCTTCACAAAATGAGTGCAGTATATTTTGTAAGAATTTCCAAAATAGGGGAGAGCGCTGACAGGGAAGAAGCAGACCATCTGAGCAAAGAATGATCTTTGAACCAGGACCAGGAAAGGAGAGGCATTACAGGGTATGGGAAATGGCAAAGCAGAATGATGAGGTTTGGACTTTTGTCCTCCAAAGGTCCACACAGCATCGACTCGCTCTCTGGAGTGGCAGTGCTGGGGAGTGAATGGTGGGGCCCACTGGGAGGTGATTGGGTCCCTGGGGTGTTGCCCTGGAAAGGGACTATTGCTGACCTCACAGAGTGAGTTGGTTCTCCTTTTCTGCATGCACTGTTTCTTGTTCCACTCCTCCATAGCCAAGAGGGCCCTTTAAAGAGACTGACCAGAGAGGATTGACTAGTCTTGGACTTTCAGCCTCAAAACTGTGAGTGAAATGACTTTCTTTTCTCTGTGAGTATCAGCCTCAGGAATTTTGATATAACAACTGAAAATGAATTCACAGATAGTAACTTTGGACTCTGACTGACAGAAGTTTAAAGTATGGTTTTGTTCATTATTAGTTGTGAGATCTTGGACAAGAAGTTTGTCTTCCCTGAATACTAGTACTTTTGACATATGTATTATATAAATTGATAAAACAACATAATAAATTGATAAAACAATATAATTCATAAATTGGGAATCATGATTACATGCGATCAAAGCACCAGCAGTATCATGTGTGGTGATAGAGAAAAGAGACAGGAAGGAAAGGTGGATCTTCAGAGTTGGATTGCAAACCTTAGATTAAGGATCATTATTGTTGCCCTGAGCTCTGGGATGATAGGTAAAAATCCTTTTATTGAATTAGAACCAAAATATACTAAGAGTAGAGTGGCAATGATGAACGGTATCACAGAATTGCATAGCCCACCTAATGGTGGCCCACAACACACACACTGTATGGCCCCCACCAAGTTTCTGTGTGCTTTTGCCTCTTGCTGGGACAAGGACTCTTCATAGGTCCTCTGGCTCAGCCAACTAGGCCTAATCAATTCCTCGCTTGGACGAGTTTGACCCTCCCTGGTTGTCACTGTCTGATGGGATGGGATGACCTTATTTCCCATGTTTAGTTGCTTTCACTTGCTATACTCAGAGGATACCCTGCAGGGGAAGGAGCGGTGTGGGGCATGATCACCCCAGAAGGGTGAAATTTAATGGCATCTTTTGCCCAGTGAGCGATAGGAGATAGGGAGGACATGGAAGATAAAGTTCTCTTGGAAACAATTCAAATGCCCATCAACCGAGGAATGAATAAAAAAGATGTGGCATTTTAACACAATGCAGTACTACTTAGCTATAAAGGATGAACGTGAGGCTTTTATAGGTAAATGGATGAGACTTGAGACCATACTCATAAGTGAGACAAATCAGACCCACATGTGAAAAATTTATTGTCTCCCTAGTGTAAGAAACTGAAAGAGTAGATAAGATCCAAAAAGTACAACAGATATTTTCAAAGGGAAAGAAACTGAACAAAAGGAAAGAACAACTGGGTTGGGGGAAAGGACAAAGAAGGCAGGGAAAAAATATATGTATACAAATAAATGTATATATATATATACACACACACACAAGATAGCTAAGAAAATTAGTAAATTCTACCAGTTCATTGAAAGGAACAGTTAGTACTCATTGTCTGATCAATTTTGCATGCCTGTATCTGGTAATCTGAGCAACTATTTTGAAGATAACAATATGCAATATAATAACCATTATTAATTTCCTATCATTGGTAACTTCCTATCATTTTGTTTTGAAATTCTGTATCATTTTATTGCTTTTTTTTTATTCTCTTTAAAAGAAGTTCTCTCCTTCATGCCTCCCTCCCAGGGACTCCCTCAGCCAATCTTCTCTATGTACCCAGTCTTCAGAAACCCTGCAGTGCTGAACTAAACTGATCTGCAAAACAAATTTGTATGATCCATGACCCTCACAAACAAACCTCATCTTGCATTTCTTCCCATCTCTCTTGATCTCTATTAACTTTTCTCTTTCTTAAGACTAGAGTCGAATGTCTCAAAAGCATTATTTAATTCTTCCCTCACATTCATCTGTCTAGAGAACCTGGAGGCAAATTGCTTAGCACATCAGTGTTGTTCACTAAATATGAATTTTCTTCTCTTAATTTTTTATTAATATATGCTTGTAGTAAATAATGATCACAGGTATCGTGGGGAGTTTGTACATAGCACATCCTAATTCTTTTTTGTTGTTGTTGTTCCCTTTCCCTCCTCTCCCTCACTGTTCCCACCTGCTCTTCTTCCCCTCTCCATTTGCAAAAGCTTTTCTTCTGTTTTTTCAGTTCTTCCTTCTCATCCCTTTTTTCTTCCTTCCTTCCTCCCTTTTCTTCCTTCCTTTCTCCCTTCTTTTCTTCCTTCCTTCGTTCTTTTGTCTGTTGCTCCCTTTCCCATTTGAAAAGGATCTAAAATACTTTTTTTAGCTCCTTATTTATACTTTGGGCTTCTCATATAAAAGAAACAATGCAATATTTAAACTTGTGTGACATTTGTTTCACTTAAGTTTATGGTCTTGTGGTACATCCATTTACCTAAAACTGAATCAACTTTATTTTTCTTTATGGCAGAATAGTACTCCATTGTATGTATATAAATGCCACATTTCATCTGTTGATGGACATCTGACCTTGGCCAAATCCAGGATAACTTGAACTGTGATGTGTTAATTGCCTCTATCCCTTATCTTTTCTTTCACCTGAATTAACTTTATTATATGTTTGATATTGATTTTCATGTCTGTTTCTCATTTGATGCTTAGAAACTGTTGATAGTTGGGCTCTAGATCTTATTACTTGGTCTAAATCCAGACTTTGATGGAAGTTCCCATGACAGCTTTTATCTTAAAAGTTGCTGACTCAGTTCATTTAGTTAAGGTCAACCTATTCCTGGGCATTTCCAGACTGGCCGTCTAGATTTGGGAAGAGCATAAAAATCAATATCCAAGTGAATTTCCCTATGGCTTAGCATTGTTGAATTCTTTAGAGAATTTGGACTCATGAAAACTCTAAGAAGGTATCAGGCTGAGGAATGAGGAGAATTTGTGGACCAGAATTCCGTCTTTTACAGTCAGAGATTTGTAACCTCCCCCTTTTGGTAGATCCCATGGTGACTTGTCAGTGAAGGAATGTGGATATCAAGTGTCCAACTTCAGGCCCCATCTTTGGACTCACAGATTCAGTTGCAGTGGGCAACCAGCATGGCTGCTCTTCTCTGCTAGATCTGTGAAGACCGGTACAGTCAGCACAGGCTTCGAGGAAAAGTTGAAGCAAAAAATTCCATAATAAAGATTGTTTTTGGGCTTTCCCACAGCATACGCAACTTTGTTCCTTCATCTCAACCCATCACAGCTCTATTATTGAAGACCCACTTCAAATATCACATTGTCCATGAAACCTCCCTTAGCTTCTTGTCTGGAAGTGATTTCAGCTTCACTTCCTACATACTTTCTCTCTTTGCATGTTGTCGTGTGTTGCTGTTGAATGTGCGCTCTTTGAGGATAGGGTTAAATCTCATGTATCTTTGTGTTAGTCCTGAGCACAGTGTTTAGTACATGATATACTTCAGAAATTTTTTGACTTGAAGTTTTTCTGTCCTTCTAC
>RJWT010008250.1:0-26563 GCA_004365215.1 Cuniculus paca | reverse complement strand
CTGAATCCTTCTGCTAATGTTAATCTGTATTTGAAGCTGCTCCCCAGAACTAGCATCATTGCTTCAATTCCACTTCAGACCACCAGATATTAGGTTCTCATAGGAGTGCACAACCTGGATCCCTTGCATGTACAGTTCACAGAAAGGTTTGTACTCTTATGAGTATCTAATGCTGCTGCAAATCTTTCAGAAGGTGATGCTTAGGTAGGAATTTGAGTGAGGGGGAGAAGCTGTAAATAGCGATGGAACTTTGCTCAGTTGCCTCCTGATACCTCTTCTGTGTGGCCTGGTTCCTAGCAGGCTACAGACCTGTGCCAGGGTTTGGGAACACCTGTAATATATTATATTGCTAATTACAATACTTTATCCAATTCTAGCATATCAGGACATTTCTACTGCATGTTTCATGAAAAAAATCATAACCAAGCTACAACTCTATGCTAATTTCTCAATTCAGATAATGTTTTATACTTCAAGATAGTTCTATAATCAAATAGGCATTGAATTTATCATAAATTACTTCTAAATTAACATTGAAAACAATACATGAAAAAAGCAGTTTAGATATATTAAAGGCTATTTCACCTTCTAGTTCCTATGGTTCTGAACTTCTTTAAGAATTGAGTAATTTTTAGTGTCTGTGCTTTTACGTTCAGTCTTGCTTTAGAGTGATGATAACATAGCCTTCATAAATGAATTACATTATTTTATCTGAGCTATTAAGTTAGATTTTTTAAAAAACAGTAATAAAATTTTATTGAGCGTTGTTTTTGTTTCATAAAATGTAAAGGACAGTATAGATGATATCGATATACCTCTTTCCACAAACATGTACAACCTCCCATACTATTGACATTCCATACTCTAGTACTACATTGTTACAATTGATGAATCTACAGTGATTTATCATCACCCAAAGTTCATGATTTACTCAAGAGTTCAGTCTTGGTGCTGTAAATTCTATGGGTTTTGATAAATACATAATGACATATATGAATCATTACAATCATGGAGAATTGTTTTACTCCTCTAAAAATCTCTCTGTTCTGTGTTTTCATCATTCCTTCCCTATTAACTCTTTGTAACCACTAAACAAATTTGGAGAGTTCTCCTAAGCAACCTCTTCAAATTTCTACAGGCTTAATATTGTTTCATAATACTCAACATCTTATAAATCTTTCTATATGGCTATTTAAATTTACATGTATGCTGGTAATTTACTTCCTCACAGAAACTTTGATCATCTGTCTGAAGTATTTTTTGTGTTTTTCTTTAGAAAAGAGGTTTAGAATATTCAGCTTATTCACTGAGTACACATTGAGTCTTAAATTCTATGTTCACTTTCAAAGATAGTAATTTTATATATATATAATATGTATATATATTCTGAAGATGATTGAAAAATTAATGTAATAATTGGGTCTTTTCTCTCATTCAATTTTTGTTCATTGAGAATATACAAAAGGGTAATTATTTATTGTACAATAAAAAAAGGAAATTAATACTTATTAGTAATTTGCTCTATTTTATTGTCAGCTTAGAGAGATGTCGATACATGCATTGATAAATGTACAGATAATTAAATATATATATTTAAAGTTACATACATGAATGTGAGTATAAATATGCACATGTTTAAAAGTATTTACAAAATATTCATTTTTGGCAGTTTTTTTTGATCCAACATAGAATGGAGTAAGATATTTTTATATTAAAAGGAATATAACAAAGGCATATGTTCAATTAAGAACTAAATCTTTACATGTATTTATTTTATACAATAAAAGTTTATTTGAATATAGAAATTTTTTTGGTTCTAAAGATTTCAAAATTTTTATGTCATCTACGCTGATTTCATCTTGCTCTTGAACAAAGATTTATTTCCAAAGAAAAACACAAACAACAGCAAGGAAAAAAACAACAAAAACAAACCAAACCAAAAAATAACTAATCACAAAAAGGATTAAAGCACCATTGACATAAATCAATGGATTTCAATGTAATAATGCATGGTTAAGATGCTATCTCTTACATCTAGCTTTGTTCTTAGAATTCTTTGTCGTTTGGGTACCTATTTGGTTCCTTATGAATTTTAGGATTATATTTGTATTTCTGCAAAAAAAATGGTAATTTTGATGAGGATTGCATTGCATGTGATGGACAAGTGGATAAAGAAAATGTGACTATGTAAGTAAATGACTATGTGTGTGTACATGTGTGTTCATGTGCATATATATATATAAACATACACATATACATATGAATAATATTCATCACCTAAAAGGAAGAAAATCTTTCCATATGTACAAGGATGAATGCTGAGGACATTTTCTAAGTGAAATAAACTAGTCATAAAGGAGAAGTACTACATGATGCCACTTATGTGAGAAATTTGAATTGTAGTTGTCAGGGACTAGTAAGAGAAGTTAAACAATTACTATGTATTAAGTACAACATTTCAGTTTTGCAGGATAATTTTTAGAGATATCTGCTCTGCATTGTGCCTCTTATACATTCAGAAGTTTATTAAGAGGATAAATTTCATCTTGATCTTACCACAATTTAGTAAAATAAGTATCACTTGTTGAGTGCTCTTCCAGTTTCCTAGAAGAATGTTTACAGTTATTGCCTCACAAAAAGTAAACACAGTAATACCTCATGTCTTTGTTAGTTTTTTTTTTTCTCATTGCTGATACAAAATACCTGACACCAACAATTCAGGAAGTAAAAGTTTATTTAGCTCCTTGTGGAGGTTTCAGTCCATAATCTGCTGGGTGCAAGGCAGGGTGGCTTGTGGCAGAGGGCAATAGTTCATGGTGGCAGTAAGCAGCAAAAGCAACAAGAGCAAAAAAGGAGAAGCATGAGACTAGACTCTTTTTGTCCTTTACATTGTATGTGGGCTACTCACCCTAAGGTAGATGTAGCACTCACACCCATAATCCCTGCAATGAACAATGAATCAGTCACAAACTCTAGAAGCTCACCCACATGACTGCATGAAGATTTGGGGGGACATCTTGAAACAAGCCATAATATTCTTTCCTTGGTTCCCCAAAGATTCATGTACATCCCTTTATGCACAAGGCATTTTAGTCCATCTCTAAGAGTTTCCAGATTCCTAACAGTTTTAGCATTGCTGATAAGTCAAAGTCCCAAGTCTCCTCCAAGATCTAAGGTAAACTCTTAGCTCTGAGCCCTTGTATAAATGAAAAGTTAAGCACTTGCAACATTCAATGACACAAGATAAACATTACCAATCCAAGAGGTATGACAAGTGAGATACAAAAGATTGGGATGAAAGCAAGTCCAAAATCCAGCAGGACAAACATTAAGGCCAGTAGTTCCATGTGGAACATCCAAAGTAGCCTGTGGTAAGTTGTTGGCTCCAGAGGGCTTGTGTGGTTCTGCCCCTATGGCACTTCTGGTGATTGTAGCTCCATGGGCTTCTCTCTTAGGCCTGTTCTGCTCACTTCTGGGGTCTCTAATGCATCTTCAGATTCACCCTCACAGCTTCACATATTGCCCTCCCAGGAGCATACTTCCTGGGCTCTCAGGCCTTCTTCTAAAACCTGGGTGGAAGTCTTTTTAACCACAGAACTCTTTCATTCTACATGTGCCTACAATAATGCCACATGGATAATGCCAAGGTCTGCTGCCATCTGGAGATGTAGCCATGCTTTCTTCTCTCTTGGCTGTAGGGTCAAGTGCTTGGATTGCTGAGCACTTCGAATCTGATTCTGAGGAAGAAATTCTCTATGCTACTGCCATTCTGGAAGCTGGTGCAGTTGTCACCATTTTGGAATAAAAGAGGTTTGGATGGGCACAGACACACACACACACACACACACACAGACACACACACACAAGATCATGCAAGGACAGAGGAAAACGATAGCAATCACAAGTGAAAAAGAAATAAACCATGTTGACATCTTGATGTCAGAAGTCTAAGACTCCAGACTTTGAGAAGCATCAGCCTAAGCAGACCTACTCCTCTATGTGTTATTCAAAGTTGAGCAGAAGGATTGTTTCCTGTACAAACATTGTTCTAATGTTTCACCTAATCTACATATTTATCTTACTTCTTATGGTATTTTACAGTCCTTTCCTCCTTAAGCTCTTTCCTTTCTTTCTCTTTCTCTCTTTCTCTCTCTCTCTCTCCTTTCTTTCTTTCTTTCTTTCTTTCTTTCTTTCTTTCTTTCTTTCTTTCTTTCTTTCTTTTTCTTTCTTTATTTTTCTTTCTTTCTTTCTTTCTTTCTTTCTTTCTTTCTTTCTTTCTTCTTTCTTTCTTTCTTTCTTTCTTTTTTTCTTCTTCCTTTTCTTTATATTGAAAGAAGTGTTGGACAATTTCACATGACCTGGCTATCATAAGGCCAGTAGCATGGTGATGCTAACTTGTTTTGTTTATAGATGATTTGATTCTATTCTTTATAGCTTTCTTCATATATGCATGCAGTCATCTGAGTGAGATACTTTCTTTAACTCATTATTTTCAAATGTTGTTTGTATGCTGTTATGCTATAATCTACTTGCTTGGAGGTATTTTAACATTCTTTTTATATTTTGATTAGAATGCATTTGGCCTAATAGAAATCTGAAGTCAGAATGGAGTATGACAATATCTGACCTCCACTTCAAAGGATCTTACATTCATTTCAAGAAGGGGTCAAAGAAATAAAGTGTGACTCATTAGCCTGGGGGGTATAAGTGGTCTCTCTGACATAGTGGAAATTAGCAACCCTACTGTCTTTTGTCCTTAAGGGGTTTGAGTATTAAAATAAGTGTTAAAAATACCAGATTGACAGTAAAATATCAGACTTTATTTGCATGTACAGAATAGAAATATTTATTTTACAAAGATTCCTTTTTGGTTAATATTCACAAGCATCCTCAATTTCAGTAATTTGTGACACACCATAGAAATATTTCCAAAGTAGAAATTAAGTGGCACATTTTTGCTTCATGTTGTATTGAAATAATTTAATGATATCTCATGAAAATATGTAGAATTGAGAACAAAATAATATTACATGATTTATTTATGATGTGTGATATGATTTACTTGGAAAATATAATTAGTTCCACTACTAAGCTGCATTTCTACATATTAATAGTAAAGTGAATCAACCTTTTTCTTAAAAAGTAATGTTTTGTTAAAACTTTTGTTTTCTTCAACAGTACTATTTTTAATATTAAAATATCAGTTTGATTTCATAGCATAAATATCTGCTCATTTATGAAATTCTAGATTTTATAAAATATGATCTTAATTTCAATTGAATATGTGTTGTAGGAGTTCCCTCAGACAAAAAGATGCACAAAGCCTGTTCTATAAAATGCAAATATTTAAGTGGATTTTGGTAACATAGATCAAATAATTGAAAATGAGTCAATTTATTACACAATAAAATGTTAACTTTGTTTGGAGGGATTTCAGGGACAAAGTCAACATAAAATGTATAATTGAAAGAGACAGAACTAAAGATACATATATTTATTTATGAATTTAAGAAAACATGCATTTAATAATAACTAATTTCAAAGTATCTTTACTAATGTCCACAAAGCTAAATTAATATGAGTTTATTGGTGCTATTTTCATATTTTGAAATGCTTTATATTTTTTATTCAGCAATTTGCTAAATAATTTATGTTTGTTTTTCATGTCTGCCATGAGGTCTCCACTGTCGTGACTGTCACATACAACTTTTTATCACCTTTGCCTGGTCACCACCTAGCATATCATGAATGTGCAAAATGACTTCTTAAATTTATATTTATTTTTGAACTGATACATTAAATCATAGTTACCATAACATATTAATTAAATTAATAAGATGTGAGTAAATTTTCTCTGCATGACATATTGGAAAATTCTTAAATTGGAGTTAGCATATATAGTCTCAAATATTTGTCATTTTTAGGATGAAAGCATTGACAATACTTTCTGCTAGATATGAAATATAAGGTAGATTATTGTTATCTGTAATCACCCTGCAATAACACAGCAGAAATTCTCTCCCTTCTCTAACTTAACTCGATGTTAAATGAAGAATGCTTTGCCCTTGTCATTTCTAAATCTAATAACTCAAATCTATTGTTGGCTTGGCAAAAGGGGATTATAGCATGAATGAGACACATGCTATAATGTGTGTGTGTGTGTGTGTACACCATGTTTTACTATTAATATTTATTTCCAGTAAATGATGCTTATATTCATCTTAGAGACTAGGTTCATGTACTTATCATGTATTAATTTTTTTTAATTCCTCTTCCCATCCCCTAACCCCCCCCCCCACCAAATCTAGCTATCCTTTCCAATTGCAAAAGATCTGTCCTTTGGTTTTCTACTTTTATTTTGTTTTTTAAATCATTTGTACTTAAAGTACAAATGTCATGTCAGATAATTCTCAGATATTTAGACTATGTGTCTGATTTATTTCCCTTTCACTTATGGTCTTAATGTGCATGCATTGTCCTACAAATAACTCAAATGTCTCCTTCTTTGTGGCAGAATAGTACTCCATTATGTATAAATACCACATTTTCTTAATCCATTCATCTGTTAGTAAATATGGGTATGCATGCATCACTGTGGGATGATGTCTTTATCTCTCTTAGGAAAATACTCAGAAGGGTAATATCTAGGTTGAAAAGAATTTGTAGTTTTAGTTTTTTGAGGAATCTCCATACTGATTTCCATAGCCATTGTGTTAGCTTACATTTTTACCAACAACGTAGAAGGATGCCTTTATCTCTGCAGCCTCAACAGTATTTGTTATTGCTTGATTTCTTCATGATAGTCATTATTTCATGATTAAGAATGAATCTCAGTTTTGCAGTAATTTCTCTGATGGCTAGAGATTCTGACCATTTTTCATGTATTAATTGACCATTTGTACTTTTTTTTATTTTAAAGAGAAAAAAATTATAGGAGAAAACAAAAAACAAACAAAAGAAACATACAACATTAATAACAACTCCCCCAAAGAAATCCCCAAACAATAGCGATATAGGATTTCAAGACAAAACGATAGAAATTTTACAATGGTTATTACATTGCATATCGCTATCTTCTAAACAGTTGCTCAGGTTAGCAGATAAAGGCATGCAAAGTTCATCAAACAATATGAGCACTGTTCCTTTCCTTAAACTCATAGAATTAGTAGCATAATTACCTTAGCTATCTTGTGTATGTATATATTTAAATTGTTACTTATTCTTTTCAAAAGTGTTTATTCATTTTAGTTTTGCATTTAGGATTTTTTTCAGGGTAGGTGTCTGATTTTTTCAGTTCTTTGTAAATCATTGATATTAATCCTATATCTCAAAAATGGCTAGCAAGTATGTTTTTCCATTCTGTGTGTTGTCTTTTTAATCTGTTGCTTGTCTTCTTTCCTGTACAAAAGATTTTTAATTTGATGCCATTTGTTGATTTTTAATGCTGTTTCTTGTGCAACTGGGATTCTGTACAGAAAGTCCTTTTCTTGGTCGATGTACTCAGTAGTTTTCCTATTTTGCCAGGTATGGTGGCTCATACCTATAACCTCAGCACAAGGGAAGACTGAGAAAGGAAGATCACCTCAAGTTCAAGGCCAACCAGGGCTACTTAATGAGTTCAAAGCCAGCCTGAACTACATAGTGAGACCCTGTCTCCAAAAAGAAAAAAATAAAAGTTTGAGCTATTTTATCATCCAGCAGATTGTTTCTCTTTTAAAACTTATATCTTTGATTCACTTTGGTTTCATTTTGGTGCAACTGGATAGTTATGGGTTTAGACTCAACCTCCTCCATGTGTGTAATCAATTTTCCCAGCACCATTTGTTAAAATTTCTATCTCTCTTCTAGTGTGATTTTTTTCTTCTTTGTCAATAATAGATGACATAATGTTTCTGGGATTGTTTCTTCATCTTCTATTCTACTCCACCAATCTACATGCCTTTTGTTTCCCCATATCATGGTGTTTCTTTTCTTCTTTAAATCACAGTTACTTTGCACTGTTACTTGACTGTCATGCCTCCTATTTTGTGTTTTGTTTTGCTTAATTTTGTTTTGTTTTGCTTTCCTTGATTGGTCAGCAGTGCCTTACTAGTCTCAGTCTCTTCTGGTTCCATATAAATCCTAGAATAGTCTTTTTTTTAGTGCTGTGAGAAATGCTTTTTGTGCACTGATTGAGATCACATAATATCTATATATTAGTTTCAGGAGTATGGCCATTTTTTTCCAGTATTCATTCTGCCTATCAAGAAACAGGGGATTTATTTTCATTTTTTGATGTTGTCTTTTCTCTTCTTTTTCAGAGTACTGAAATTTTTGTTTTGGAGACTTTCACTTTCTTGGATAAGCTAATTCCTAAGTATTTAATTTTTCTTTGTAACACAATGAGTGTTATTGTCTTCTATTGATTTTTTTGTTGTGTGTTGATTTTGAATCCTGCTACACTCCAGAATTTGACTAATAATACTAGGAGTCTTCTGGTAGAATTTTTTAAGGTCTTCTATATAAAGGATAATCTCACCTATGAATAATGGTAATTTGACTTTTTCCTTTTCTATACATATCTCTTTTATTTCTTTCTGTTGCCTGATTGCTCTGTCTGATATTTTAAGCACTACATTGAACAAAAGTTGTGATATTGAAAATCTTTGTCTTAATCCTGATTTTAGAGGGAAAGTTTTCAGCTTTTCCCTATTGAGTATGATGTTGGCAGTAGGTTTGTTATAAATGACTTTTATCAGATTGAGATAAGGGCTTACTATATGTATTTTCTTTTGAACTTTTTGCAGGAATACATTTTCTGTTTCATCAAGGGTTTTTTCTTTATCTATTGAGATGACCATGTGAATTTTGTTCTTACTTCTGTTTATGTTATTACAGTTATTGATTTGCATATGTTGAACTATTCTTTCATCCCTGAGGTAAAGTGTACTTAGTCATGATGTATGATCTTTTTAATGATTTATTGCATTGCTTACCTCTATATTGTTGAAGATATTTTGCATATATGATTTTTGGAGAGTTTGGCATGTGGTTTTATTTTTTCATTTGATTCTTAACTGGTTTTGAATCAGGGTAATGCTACCTTCCAGGAACTAATTTGGAAGTATTCCTTCCCTTTAAATCTCATTAAAGAGTTTGAAGAATATTAATGTTTTAACTTCTCTGCAATTCTTGTAGAATTCAATCGTGATTATATCTTTGGTCCTGAGTGTTTTTCTGTTGGTGTTTTTTTTGTTGTTGTTTCTGCCTCAAATTCAGGCAGTAATGGTTCAGAGTTTTTATGTTTTCTAGGTTCAGTTTTGCTAATTCATGTGTCTGAGAATCTGTCCATTTCTTCCAGATTTTTCCAATGTGTTGGAGTACAGTTTTCATAGTATTTATTAATGATCTGGGTTTCAGTGGTATCCATTGTAATTTCACCTTTTTGATTTCTAATTTCATTGATAGAAATTTCCTCCTTTTGGTAAGACTGTCCAAACATTTGTCATTTTTTATTCTTTCAAAGAACAAATTTTTTGATTCATTGATTCTTTTATTGATTTTTGTAGTCTTAATTTCATTAATCCCATTAGTATTTATGATTTTCTTCATTGTACTAGGTTTGGGTTTAGACTGTGTTTTTCTAGGAACTTGAGATGTATCACTGAGTTATTTATTTGCACTCCTTCTGTTTTTCTAAAGAGAGAATTCACAGAAATAAACATGCTTCTTAGGACTACTTTTATTGTGCTCTAATTGTTTTGGTATGATTTATTGATACTATCTTTTGCTTCTAAGAATTGTTTGTTCCTTGATTTCTTATGTGACCCACTGTGTATTCAGGAATGTGTTAAGTCTAGGAGTTTGTAAAATTTATGTGATTTCTTTAGCAATTTATATTATCAGTCCACTATAATCTGATGCTATACATCAAATAATTTTGACTCTGTTACATCTATTTAAGCAAGCTTTGTCTGCTCCTTTGTGGTTTACTTTGGTGAAAGTTTCATGTGTTTCTGATACTATACGTCCAATTGTAGTCGCATAGAACACTGTGTTGATAGATATTGATTTGTTCAAAGGTGTGGTTTATTTCTTATATTTATTGATTGATTTTTGTCTAGTTCTATTTGTGGAAGTGGAGTGTTGTAGTCCCCTACCATGTTTATGTTGGTGTTTACTTGATCTCTTTTGTCCTGTAGTGTTTGTTTTATGAAGTTGGGTGGACTTATATTTACAATTACTATCTCTTCCTTTCAAATTTTCCATTTGCCTCTTTTGATCAGTTTTAGCCTGGTTCACTTTCTTTGAGGATACACCACTATTCTTGTTTGCTTAAGGATCCCTGATGAACAGAATATTGTTTTAAAGCCTTTGATTTTTAGTTTATAAATTTCTTTTTGGATTAGATATTTGTCATGAATGTAGCAAGGCATTAGGTTTTGTTCTTTATCCAGTCAGTCAGTCTGGGTCTTTCAACTGAAGAGTAGAGGCCATTCAGAAGTGAGAGGTGTTACTGAAAGGTGTAGACTTATTGCTGTCATTGTATAATTTTTTGTTTTTAATTCCTTTGTCTTTTTTTTATGCTTCACTGCTCATTCTGCATGATTTTATCACATTTTGGCTCTTTTGGTTTAATTGTTTCTGTCTAAGATACCTTTGAAAATTTCTTCGGAGTCAATTTAGTTGTCATAAATTTCTTAAAGTGTTCTTTGTCATGCAATGTTCTTATTTATGCATTGATTTGGAATGATAGCTTTGAAGGTATTTCAATCTGGTTTAAAGTTGTTTTCTTTCAGGCCTTGAAACACTTGTTTTAAATATTGATTTACTGTTGGACTTTTGAGATAGTGACTATGATTTGTCATAAGCAGCTTCTTCTCTTGTCATAATTATTTGGAATTCTATAAACTTTGCTTAATTATATACTCACACTTGGATATTTCTCTACTATTATTTTTGCCAATAGATTTTTTTTTCTTAATTCCATGAATGTTGTCCTCTAATTTTTCTTGGACTTCACTTAGACTCTGTCTTCTTTCTATCATCTAGTAGTTGTTTTATCTGTGATCCTTGTAATATTGTTGTAAGTTGTCCCTGAATACATCATTTTGTGCTTTTAATCTGTCTCAAGGACTGACATTTTCTACTCAAATTGGTCAGTTTTGCTCTTCATATATTCAATAGAAATCTGTATCCTGCAATTACTGTTTGGTACTTTTCATGGACCCTGTTTATTCAATTTCTTATTCATGTTGTTTTGATTGGTTTTGATCAGCTCTTCTAAATTTATTTTTTACTCTTATTTGATCAAAACGGTCAATTTCCTAATTCCAGTATCAGTTTAGTTATGTCATCTTTGAGTCCACTGGCTCAAAGTTATTTTTTCTTCCTCTTTTATTATTTTATACAGCTCAGGTGTTTGGTGTTGGATTTATTTTCCATTGGTGCCCTTGGATCTACTTTGGGAGGGTTGGGAGCCTTTGGATGCCCTTTTTTGCCTTTTTTTTTCAGAACTTGTGTGCGTGTGTGTGTGTGTGTGTACAAATGCACTGAAGGCTAAGAACAAAATAGAGTGAAGAGTCTTTGTTGTAGGTATCAAGGTCTCTTTAGTTAGGTACTGTTTTTTCAGTGATGTAATCATGTCTTTCTTTGTCAAGAAATATTGCCTATCACTTCAAATTATTGAGTTTAAGTGGATTGGAGCCAGTCACTGTATTATAAGATAATGCCTACAGGTTATAAGAGGATCCACAGATCCACCATACACTAGTCAGGGAACTTCCCTTGTTGATGCTAGGTGATGGGCAGTTTGTAAGTTGCTGCAAAGGACATAGTGTTTTGGAGTATGACAAGGGGGAGGGATTGCCTATTTTTGTGTTCTTCCCTTCTCTTTCTCCATTTGCAGCCTGCAGTTTTCCTGGGATCTCAACCAGTTTACTCCTATGCTGGGTTTCCTCTTCTGGGTGGAAGGGATATGTAGAGAGCCTATGCTAGGAAACTGGCCTCTGCAATGCTGTCTCCTTCCCTCAGGCTCTTAAAGCTTTGTGTATTTCATTATATTGCTTAAGAAGAAACTACCTGGGTGTCTTGGTTACTTTTTCCTCGTTGTTGAGACAAAACACCTGACACCCAAAATGAAGGAAGGAGAGGTTCATTTCTTACAGTTTTGGGGGTTTCAGTCCATATTCAACTGGTTCCAAGGCAGGGTGGCATGGCTGGGGGGGCAGCTGTTCATGGCAGCTGCAAGAGGGAACCATGCAAAAAGGGGAAAAACTCACCTCCTTCTCGATCTTGCCTTGTATGTCAGCTCCACCCCTGGGTGAATGCAGAACTCACACCGCCAATCCAAGCACTAGGCAATGAATCAATCACAAAGGCTAGATTCAACCACTTCCATGGCTACATGAGGCTTGGGGTCCACCTACAAACCATAACACTGGGAGCAGGAGATCTGGGGATAATTGAGAATAAGTATTTTTGGCTTCTAAGGTTTCCAGGGCTTTCCTTGTAGATGTGTCACCCCCTCAGATTACAGGGTCAAAAAGGCTGGGCAAAGCAATTTAGGTCTCCAGAGCTGAAGAGCAGGGCATTATTATTTTTTATTTTTTTCCTTCAGATCATTTTCTCTATCAGAACATGTTTGTAACACACAATGTTTACATTCCTTGTGAAGAGGTGATACATGTACATAACACAACTTTACTTGTTTTGTCCTTTTTCATTTCTTTGATCTTCTTTCTTTTTAATTAATTAATTTATTTATTTATTTATTTATTTGGTACATGCTTGCAGTACATAATATTCATATTTCTTGTGTGGAGTTGGTACATGTATATGACAATTTTAATTCTTTGTTCAGTGCATTAGTTTTTGATTGCTTCAAAAGTGAATCATTACAAATTTAGCAGTTTAAGATAATTTCCATTTATTAACTCACAGTTTTGTAGGTTAGGAGGCTGAAAAAGTTCTACAGAGTTCACTATTGGGAGTCTTTCAAGGCAAAATTCATGTCGGCTTGACTGGGCTTCTGAAGACTTTGAGGATGATCCCTCTCTCAGCTTATTCACAATGTTAGCAGAATCCAGGTCCTTCTAATCTTTGGAATCTGATTGCATTTCTTCACTAGTTATCAGGGAGGTGCCTTCTCTGTTCTAAGTTGCCAATCATATTCTTTCTGATGTGTTTGGACTAATTTCACCTCAGTAATACATATTTTGACATGCCATTTAAGAATAACAGTAGGGCACATGTACTGCCTTAAAATTCTACCAATCATAGACATATATATGAACTAAGAAACAAGAAGAAATTTTTTTTAAAAGGGAGAATGATGAATTATTTTTATAATTACAAAAGACTACCTGATATTTTTTACCTTTAAAAGATTTGTAGCATTCTTTCTCAAATCAACATTTAGTAATATGGAATTATTTGTATCTTTTAAGGTAAATTTAAAATTTATGAATAGATCAGAGAGATAAAATTGAAAGTCCACTCATTGAAAGACACTATCTTTCTATACTTAAGTCTTATCATTCTAAGTGAATTGATTTGCCAATTTTATCTAAATGAATTTATTTGCCAATTTTTTCTATGGGTCAATCTATTTAACATTCAAGTCTTGAATATGTAGATTAATTACTACATGGAGGAAGAATAAGTTTATTGAATTCCAGAAGTTCCATCCATATGCACTACTGTAGACTTTTGCTTTATGCAAAACACACCCACATACATATATTGAGGTATATTTTACATATTTTTGATATCCATTTATGGTAGCATCAACATGAATTTGGTGTGTATTTGAAGTCCTAAACTATTTAATGTGATTTTTTTTAATTGTACATTTCAAGGGGCTTTCCATGAACATGAAAATCGTTTTAGTACAAAGAAATATAAATAATACATGAATGAACATTGCTGTACATCCACTTACAACAAGGTAACATTTCATTATGTAATCATCCTGGAACTACTACAGAGAAGTCTGAACAAATGATTTTACTCTAAGCCCCCATGCCTTACTACTTTGCTTACAGAATAAACAAATTAGTTCAGAAATATTCTCGATTATACATCCTTTTTTCTCCATTTTTATGTTTTAACAGAGGACTTGTACTTTTATCAGAAAATTTTATAAAATTTTCTAAAACTTTCAACAGCAAAATTTAAAATAAATTTTATTGAGATTGCGAGAAACTGGAAATAGGGATTATGCAACTATGTCTATTTTATGGATTCTATAAATGTAAATGAAACAAGACAACAAAAAAAAACTTAGCTTAAATGTTGACTTGTTCTTCCTGCACTAAGATTGTAGTATTTTAAAATATAAAAATTTCTTTGAGTTTACTTTTCTTCTCTGTTAGGTGAACACAAAAGTATTAGCATTAGAAAGTTATTAGAAAGGATGAGAATAAAGCTTACAGAATGTTCTAATAATCCATAGCTCTGCAGATAAATACCAGCTGCTTTAATCCTGCATGGTGCACATGGAATATATGAGAGACATCAACGAAAGGTTTAACTCCAAGACAGAAATGAAGCAGGAGTGGTTTGGGGAGCATGAGGGCACACAATGATAAAATGTCTTTCAATTTCGATGACATTATACATAATTAATATCAATGAACACTAATAAATTATAGTAGCAGAGGGAGCAAGGGATAATTTTAGCAATGTTAAAATGAATCAATCCCAAATTCATTGAGAATTTTATATCCATGTTCACTGAAATCAATACAAACAGAATCAGATTCTTTATCTTTCAACTTTTTTATACAAATGGAATCTCTTTCATTACTTTTAATCTTTTTAATGTCTAGATTTTATTCATGTTTCTTTTCATTTTCAAAGACTCATTGTGTAGTTTTTGGTTTTAGTATATGTGCTGCTGAAATGAACACTGAAGTTTTTTCTTTATTAAAGTTTTACAAGATAAACTCAAGATATTTAATTTTAAAAATAAATTTCATATAGTTTATGTAATATGTAGCAGGTTTTTTTCCCATTTTCTAAGTTTATGTTTTGACCTATAAAGCATCCATACAACATTGCTCTACATTTGAATGATTACATCAGTATGTTCATTAATGTCTTATTTAAATAGAAGCATGAAGGCAAGAATTCCAAGATCTCAGATCAAAATCCTGTTTCAGCTTTTTATCTTAGGTGACCTGGGAAAGGCAACATGTTTGCTGCTCAAATATCTCATTTCAAAACACAGATTACATTGATGTCTGCTGTGTATCTCATGGTAGCTATGAGTGATTCTCAATCTACTATGTGAAGCCATCTTGCAAACTGTAATGCACTGTACAGATATTACTAATCGTTATTTAGTTAGGCAAATTCTGTCCAATTCACTTTATGTTTTTACAGGAAACTGGTATCCAAGTACCATAAGCCATAAATTTTACCAAAGTTATATAATTGGGTGAATTTTTTTTCCAAATTGAATGTGTATAGCCAAATTATATGAAAAACATAAATATATAATATAAATCTTATTTTAATATCAAATTAAAATTTTATTTCCTTTTTCTAGCTTTGTTAGGTAGTATAAAAACTTGCTCATGGAATATAAATCTCTGAAATTGCCTGTAATTAAAATATTTACAGCTTAATACAGTAAAAATACATACTTTATCTTGCTAAATCACTATATTTTTGTGATGATGGTTGTCACATCAGAGACTAGTCTACATTCACTGTCAACAACACATCTTTTTTTTTTTTTTTTGTGGCACCAGGGATTGAACTCATGACCTTGCACTTGCCAGGCAGGCACGTAGGCTTCTGAGCTAGATCCCTGGCCCATCAACAACACATCTTGACAATACATCTAACAAGGTAGATACAAATACGTAGTACTTCTCAAGACCTGTCAGCATAAAGTATTTCTTCTGGTGTAAAATTAAAAAAAATCTACCCATAAACATTCTGTAAATGTTAATTTAGAAATAATAGAGAAGTTTTTGAAGGAAGTCATTGTTTAGATTGATTTTAGCAAGCTAAAGAGAATATAGGAGCATAAATCAATAAAAATCAAAGTTTCACACAAAAATAAAGTATGTTTTCTTAAAACTTTATTTTAAAGAGAATAAAGCCAAACAAAATAATAAAACAGAATAAAGCCAATCAAAACAAAACAGTGAAAGTGATACAGGACTTCAAAACAGGATAATAGAAAATCAACCATGGTTGCCATAATGCCTCTTGTTATCTTCAAAATAGTTACCCATACTATCAGACATAATAAAATCAAATAAAACAGAATGGAATAAAGCCAATCAAAACAGAACATTGACAAAACAAAACAATAAAATGGAACAAAACAAAACAGTGAGAATAATACTGGATTTCAAAAACAAGGCAGAAGGAATTCCCTCATAGTTGCTATATTGCATATTGCTATCCTCTAAATAGATGATCAGATTACCGGCTTTAGGCCTGCAAAATCAATCAAACAATACAAGCATTAAATTGTTCTTATTCCTCAGTTGCTATCAACTCAGCTTGCATTCCTCCAAATGTGCTGGTAGGTTACAGCAGTGGTGGGTCAGGGTATTCTTGAATTCCAGCCTGCATACTGGTTGGCTCACAGGAAGGGCAAATTGGTTCCTTGTTTCTCTTCCTGGCTCCACACAGCTGCTGGCTGGCTTGCAGGAAGAGGGAATTGGCTCCATAAATTGTGTTCTGAATTTTATTTTTGTTTGTGGGCTTAATGTTCACAAACTGACTTAGTGTGATACATAAAGAATTTGTTTTGTAGTTTGTGATACTAGTTTATAGATACAGCAAATATTTTAGAAGTTATAAAAACAAAGTTTTAATTATACCATTGCTAATATACCAAAAGAGTATGACATGGTGTAGAACTAAGATTATTTTCATGACCTTTTTTTGGGATTTTCTTTAATAGTTTTAGTCTTTATTGACATTGTATTTACAAATGATTTTTATATTCATTCAAATACATATTAATGTATTTAATGTGATACACTTATAAACCACTCAAAATTATACTTGAGAGAGCAATTTTGTTTTTTAAGACAACAGAAAATGGCTGGGTGTGGTAACACACAACTGTAATCGTGGCTCAGAAGGCTGAGGCAGGAGGATCACATGAGTTTGAGGCCAGCCTGGGTTACATAATGAATTCAAGGCCAGCCTGGACCACATAGTGAAATCCTGTCTCAAGAACAAAAAAATTAATGTAACAGAAAACAAAATCTCATGGCTTTGTAGTAATTATTTATTTATGCAAATTTTTGGTAGAACTATGAATATATTAACAAGGTCTTCTACCTTGCTAAATTAGTAGCTATAGGTGATTATAAACAAGAGGGTGATACTTGCCCTAAGGAGGTCAATATTGAAAAATTTTATTAAAATTACAGTTTTGTTTAATAAATTTCTCAGTATGTACACTGCTGCCATGCATAAAATTGAAAGTAGATTCAATAGATACTTAATAAATAAAATGAATGCAAGAGACAATTTTCTAATTATGTATTTTTCTATAGGAGAACATTCTTTCTACAGGTGATTGAATACCAATTCTTTAGCAAACTATTTGATTTCTTGGTCATAAAGAAACAAATGATTCCAGTTGAGAGTACTTCTTCATGAGTACTCATGTAAGGAAATGAGAACTGTGAAAATGCAGGAAAGAATATGCCCTAGAAATCCCAAGTGAGCTATTTTATTATTTTTCTGAAATTCAGCCAGTGCTGCTGTGATAAGGCTTAGTGCTTTCCTGCTCCCATAAATATGTCCTATTGGTGATAAGCGCCATGAAGTTCTTTACATCAAGTACTTCTTACTAACTCCAATAAAGTGAACCTTTTTGCTTTTCATAATATTATGTCATGCAAACCTTTTTCCAATTTATATGCTTTTTTTCATTCTAAGTCATTGTAGAATTTTTCAGATGCCAGTGTTGTATTGCTTGATTTATTCCTGGGATAAAGCAAGTCTTCCTGTCTCTCTCGTTTTACACTAGAGCTGGTCTGGAACAAAAATGTCTCAAATGAGAAAAAATTTGTTGGGAACCTGGGTGGCAAACAATGTCTGAGGTTTACTGATACCCAAAGCAAAAAATAATGATATCAGTCTTCTGTAGCAGTATGTTATAGGGTCAGTAGAAGTTAAACACAGGCAATATTACCATTTTGATATTCATATATATCAAAATAACCCCTAGGCTTACATTAGATTTTATATATAGAAAACAACAAATGATAACTTATACTCAGCATAATAGCTCTGTGGGTTCCATTTATGGTTTCTTTCATAAATAATACAACTTGGATTATAAAATAGTTTTTAGTGATTCCATGGTTATTTTGTGAATGAGTCACTACAGTGATCCATATGTTTGGTAACCATCTTTTGAACTGTTTAAGAAAAAAAATAGTTTTGCTTTAATCAAACCAAAATACAAGGTTTTAATCCAGCTAAATTAAAATTTTTAAATGATTGTGAATCTTAAATTTTTATTTAAATTATTCCCTTTAATAAACAAACATTTCGGATACCTCAAATCTAGTGTATTAAATCAAGAAACAGAGTTAATTGCATTATTAGAAATTACAGAATCCTGGTCAAAATTATAGCTTTCAATAAATCAGAATTGGACTAAAATGCTTTGACTATAAGTACTATGTTTTAACAACTTCATAAACTGACTACTTCTCTCTTTCCTTTCTGCTTTATCCTCCCAAATTTATTTTATATATGATACTGCAGGACATTTAAGAAACTTGACAAATTTTGACCATTATTTTAGTGGAGACCTGACTAAAATCTTGCAGACTTTGGTGCAGAAAGATGATTTAATTTCTTTAGTTTGAGAAAAAAATATTGATCCAAATCATAGAGGGATTAGACAAGGATTAGAGATTGAAAGAATAAAGATTATAATTGACACTAGTATTCAACCGTCCTAAACACTATGTGCAATGGCAGATGGAATTTGGTAGATTTAAACAAATATTTGTTTACATCTCTTTGATTGTATCTAATTTTGGAAATAAAATCACCAGTAACATTTTACTCTCCTTATTACTACCACCTGGGTAAAGAAAACTAGCACGCAAGCCTTGAGCCGTTCTGTCTGAACAACACCTTGGTCTCCTATACCTTTGTGACTCAGTTTTTACTTGACAACTATGTTTGCCAAGCTTTCTAATGAATCAGATGTTGCTTTAGACCCTGAGGAGATAGCACTTATCCTCCAAATTCATATTTCCTATAGATATAATAGCAATTGTTTTAAAATGAAAAACTAATTATTGTTACATAACAGAATGAATGCTTTCTATGGCTACAAGGTACCCACAAGTTGAAGATTTGCATTAACCTAACAAACAAAAAGTTTATTGCTGTGTCTACAGGTTTCTGTCTAACCTACAGATCCTTCTCAACCTCCAGGTTGCTTCCCCAAACATCCTGGCATTCTATTGGCTAGTCTCACACTTTATCTCAAATTGCTTATCTTCTGAAAACTTTGCTTCCTTTGCTGATCATCTTAATAAAAAGTTTCTCATATTTAAGTCATCTGGGACTCCATCCTTATGCTAGAAAATATCTATCAGGTCTTTAACTTTTACCATTAACGCTCTTGAATTTATGATGGAGTCACAGTCTGATAAACCCACCATAAACTGAAAATGTCTCACTTATTGAAAAATGTATTTAATACACCTAACTTACCTAACATCAAAGCTTAGTCTAGCCTACATAAAATGTACTCAGATCTTGTATTAGTGTATGTTGGGCAAAATCATCTAACACAAAACCTGATTATAATGAATATTCACTATCTCATATAAATTACTTCATATGTGTATCTAAAAAAATATACAGGCCCCAGTGCTGGCCTGGAGAGAAGCCACACACACCTAGAGGCCCCACTGCCATCTGGAGAACCACCACCCTGTGCCTCTACCACTCCAAGAACAACAGAGCAGAGGAACCAAGGTGCCCAGTTCAATCCTGTGGACAGAGGGACTGGCAGCAACTGCAGGAAACACCTGGGATGCAGCAAGGGGCTGATTCAGGGGAACTCAGGAAAATGTCAAGACAGAGAAGCAAAATATAATCTCAGACTATCGGTCCACAGGGTCCAAGTTCAGGAGACACAGACATAGTAGAAATTAGAAGACATACACTTGAAATTTCTGAAAAGATAACAACTGAAGTAAAGAGGAAAATTAGCTCTTGCATTGTTGGTTAATTTTACATGCCCATGTCTGAATTCCTGGACAGCTATTTTTGAAGCTAACAAGAGGCCTTAGGTAGCCTTTAATTTCCTATTATCTTATTTTGAAATTCTGCATCAATTTCATTGTTTTGTTTGGTTTGGTTTTATTCTATTTTGTTTGATTTTATTATGTCTGATGGTATGGGCAGCTATTTTGAAGATAACAAGATGTATTATGGTAGCCATTGTTGATTTCTTATTATCTTATTTTAAAGTACTGTATTGCTTTCATTGTTTCGTTTTGATGGGCTTGATTCTGTTTTATTTAGTTTGCTTTTATTCTCTTTAAAATAAAATAAAATAAAATTCTGGCAACACAGTTCACTGAGTTTTTGACATGGATCTGAGGGTCCCTGACACTGCCCACAATCACAAGAGTATTGTACTATATATATATTAGTCTGGAAAAAGATAAAAATTCAAAGTAGAGTTTTCACTGCATACTTATCACTTTAAAAAATACATATCACTACTGTATCCTGTAAAGTTGAAAAAAAATTTTTTTTTTTTTTTTTGTATCTGGGATCAAACTCATGACCTTGTGCTTGCCAGGCAGGCGCTTGTGCCACTGAGCTAAACCCCTGGCCATAAAGTTTAAAAATCTTATTAGTGATAGTCTATGGCTTTTTTGGTGTTCCTTCACTCCCACTTTGATTAGGCATGGTTATTTTGATCTGTGTTTCCAGGGCACTCTTAGCTAAACTCTATTTCTATACCATCTGCCCTTTCAAAACTTAGCAATATAAAACAGAGACCTGAATACACATTCCCTATTGGCAACTACTTCCTAGGAAGAAACATGAGCTAAAGGCACATAGAATTTATACCAAAATCATTAGTTAATTGAGATTTGTCCTCTTCAGGGAAAGGCTTATGCTACTAAATGCTTCTCCACACAGAAATAGGAACAGTGGGAGCAGAAGCTTGATCAAGGAAGAAACGTCTAGTAGGCACTTAGAAATATTCTTCCGGACCTCAAAAGAGAAAAGACTTAGAGCAATCTGTTGAGAATTAATTTATAAATCTACTATTCATTGGTAGCTAATGAAGTAATGGTCATACTTAAGATGATGTAGAGTTAGCTTTTATGGGTTCAGTAGAAAAGAAGCAACAATCTAAAAAATAGCAATGAATAAGGAACTCAGACTAAAAGAGCTAGTGAAAGGAAAAAATACCCAAGAGAACTAAAAAGAATAGCATTATAGAGGCTGAGTGCGAAGTAGTAAATGCTTGGTAAATGACAGTTTTAAAGATCAGAAAGATTTGGGCATGATAACAGTAACAACGTCAAAGAAGGAAACAGCACTGTAAGAAGAAGGAAAAATACATAAAACTAACATGAGAAAAAATGACATGCCGTGAAAGTCCAGATATACAACATGAGCTTTGCAAAGGACTAGAAGACCGGAAGGAAGATCAGGTGAAGAGATGAAAGTAGTTGGGAGGGAACTTGAAGTGCCTGCTGATAGCTGTGTTTATTTTTGATGTGTTAGGAAGTAGGTCATCTGCTGAATGTACAGGGCAACAGGATGAGAAAAAGTCTGAGGAGAGCCTTGGACCATCTGCAGTAGAGAAGAGAAGGGACAGTCAACAGTGTCCACATTCTGGAGTGATGACTATCAGGTAGTCTTGGGCACTTAGATCTTTCCCTAGAGAAATTAAAAGATGAAATAAGTCATGCTCACAGGCTGCTGTGTAAGTGTATCCTGAGCCATTTCTTTTTATCTACCTTTATCTTTTAATAATGAGGAGAACAAAAGCTTTTATTTCTGAATTGCCACAGCCTTTGCCCCTGTAAATCTCTATGCTCTGCAGAATTATGTAAGACTTTAGTCAAACATCTGCTTTTTATTTGTCTTTGTTTATTTAAGTCTCCACTTTATTATTTTATAAACAGTAGCACAGATAACGAAATTATAGATGGTTATTTTTGTTGGAGAAGAGTTTTAAACAGTGCTCAGCAAGAATAAAACATTTTAGCTGTAAAGAAAAGTTTCAAGTTCTCTTTTGAGAAAAGACTGAATAATTTTAATTTAGTCAAGGAGCACAAAACATGTTTTCTTTTTTACTTATACATGGTAGCACTGGAAGGCTACCCAGGGCATTGGAGGCACTAGTGGTATAGATTTAGTGCTTGTATCACAAAGAGAACAGCTTCTTGTTGACATCCAGTAGAGCAAGCAGACTGTTAATGGATTGTGGTTATTTTGTTGATGCTTAAAGTCTGATAGGAACATACTGAGTTTTCAGATAGAATTACCTGCACGACCATTTCAAGATATTCAACATACTTATTTGGGCGTTTTGCTTTAGACTTACAATATTCACAAGGAACAGTGTTTGCTAATACTTCCTGATCATTGGCTGCATCACACTCTTTTGAAGAATATGGAATAAATTACCTGATTGATGGATTTAGGAGAGGGATTAACATGGGCTGCTGAGCTTTTTGTTCCAGCATTTTCCCTAGGGACTTGTCTGCTCATTTATGACATAAATTTTTACAGGTGAGGCCAATACATAGTATGGCCTGAAGTTTTTTTTTTTTTTTTATTCCAAGGACTAAATGAACATGTGGGTCTAATTTGAGGTTCAAGGTTTTAAAAAATTAAAAAGACTATTGTTTCTCACGTAAACTATATCCTCAAATTTAAGGTCTTTTTTTTCTTTTAGCAATAAAAGAAGCATTTTGCTTTTATGTATTGACCAGTTTGTTTTTTCAATGATTATAAGACTCTTGGGAGGAGAAATTTTGTTTTCAGTTGAGGATTGAGATCAATTATTATGCTCACCAGAAAAATATCCTGAAGACAAAGCAGACAGTTGATATTTGCATAATACTTATGATCCCCCCACTCTGTGAATTTGTAGTATTTTGTTCTGATTTCTACTATGCAACATCTAATTTTTAAAAATGTAATTTATTTTCCATTTCTATGATCGGTCCCTAATTCAATATGTAGTATATAACAGATGTTAATAAATACTTGAGGAAAGAAATAAATGAAATTCAAAAAATATTTAAGCGAAAATGATTTAATTCTTTTTCCTGTAACATTTAAAATAATCAAACATTAAACATGATATTATAACTCTAAACATTTGGAAGTTCTCCTTTATAATATGTAACATTTTGAATAACAAAGCATCTTATGTATTAAGACTAAATGGCTTTGCAAGTATCAAGTGTGAATCTAAATTTACAAACGATCATTTTGATTAGATACAAAATCTGATCAAGAAGTAGCAGGAACTGGAAACTATTCTATTAATATACAAATGAAGAGAAATGACATAGTTTTCTCTGATCTCATACAGCCCACATTTCCAGATAACAATCTTTAATATGCGTTAAGTGCATATTGATGAAATACCTTTTTGGGTGGTAGTTCTGGGAATTTGAATCAAGGCTTCATATGCTAGGCAAACATGTTAACAATGAACCACATCCCTAGGTCAGTGAAATATAATTTTTGTAGACCTATTTGGGTGGCTGAACTTGAGAAGAATTTGTAAATTTTTGGAGAAGTGCACTTCTCCTGTAATCGGTGATCCATTTATTTGTAGCAAGATAGATGTTTCTGTAAAGCCTTATGTTTCTCATGAGAACATTAAATTTTCCCTTGTGTTTCTTAGAAATTAATTTTGATTAGAAATGGGATGTACAGTTCAAAAATTTTTAAAGTATATCACCATTTTAATAAATTTCAGTTTTATTCATTTTCTTTTAAGGTTAAAATTATGTAAGACAGGGAAACCTGTTGCAAATATATCTTAACACCATAGTTTTACAAAAAGACACATTCCTTTCTTTATACAAATATTCATGGAGTTCACACTTAAACAAAGAAAGTAACTTTTTGTCAATATACAGTCCTTCTGAAAAGCACAATATATTGTCTACATTTGTCATACTGACAGAGGATAAATAAGAATATATTAACTTGCTTTGAAGGGTTTTCTTTCCAGAAATCTACTCTTACCAGTTACAGATGTTTGTCAAAATTCAGAATATAATTTGGTATGGTCAAGTGTCTTATAGATATTTTCTACCATTGACATTTTCTTATCAATATAAAATAATTAAAATCTTAGTTTATTTATTTTAGAATTAGAACAATTTATATGTAACAAATACAAACTTACATTTTTTTCTTTAATATATAATATGTCATTTTATAAGCCCCTTGGTCTTCTGCATTTGTTATAAAAGTTTAAGAAATTAATCTTTAAAAGGTTGTATTTTCCATACTTATTTTTAATTTATTAAAAAACAAGAAAAGACTTCTAATCTTTCGAACAGATGACAGATTCGACTCTTTAAAAAATCTAAGTCAAATTATCAATATTAGTTCCCTCATCTGTTAGCTATAAGTGAAAACAAATCTTATGATTACAAAAAATATGAGAACTTTCTGATATGTAATTTCATAATTTATCAGTAATAAGGCCATACACTTAAGTATGGGTTTACAGATAAAAGATTGTTGTTTTACAAAAGTTATAAAGGATTGCTAGTCATCATAAATAACCACTCACTGAAACATTCATTTCACACAAACTTCAGGCACTTTGCCAATGTAAACAATCATAACCTTAATTGAGATCCCATGTAGCTCTTGATCTTTAGTTATTTAATAACCTTCCCATAATCAAGAGAGTGTCCATGTTTGATAGGTTTCTTTTGGTGGCAGGTCCCTGACTTCTTCCTTCTTAGAGCATCCGTGCTTTAGAAAACATGAAATTGTAAACTCTTTGAGAATTAAATCTTCTACAATTTAAGACTGTCTTCTCAATGATCTAGCAGCTATCCCTGTGAAATATCATCATCAAGGAAGAGAGCTTCCCTTTCTCCCAATCTCTGTGGCAATGTAGAAACCTAAATTCTGCAGTAACAGGGAATTAGCAAACACAGATGTGCCAATCACATTGACCAACCTCCCCTTTCACATCCTTCAAGTACTTTTCCATTAGCTCCTCCAGGCATTAAAAAATATGCCTGCCTTTTGGTTCAGCAGAGTTGAGTTCAATCTCTGCCCTGTTACTGTAATCTTGAATAAAGTCTTTCTTGTCTGTTTAACTGGTCTAGTGAAATTTTTCTTTTACTCTTTTACCTATGCTGTGGGACCTAGAATCGTTGCAAGACTGGACATATGGTAGGAGTAATTAACTTGTTATCATTTCATTTCCTAAGAATATACAAAAGATGGGAGAAACTGGTCATCAAATATCTTTATGAATGTTTTCAGAGTATTCAAGAATTTTGTAACAACACCACTGTTTTAGTTTTTAATTGGGCATGAGCTCAAGAAATACTAACATAAAGAATTTAGAATTGGTGAAATATCAACTGAATAATGTCTGTTATGGTTTGTACCTAGGTGGCCCCCCCAAGCCTCATGTAGTCATGGAAGCAGTTGAATCTAGCCTTTGTGATGGATTCATTGTCTAGTGCTGGGATTGGTAGTATGAGTTCTGCACCCTCCCAAGGGTGGAACCAATATACAATATAATTTCGTGAAGGAGGTGTGTCTCCCTCTGTTTTGCATGTTTCCCTCTTGCTGCTTGCAGCCACCATGAATGGCTGCCCCCTCAGCCATGCTACCCTGCCTTGGAACCAGCTAAGTATGGACTGAAACCCTCAAAACTGTAAGAAATAAACCTCTCCTTCCTTCACTTTTGGTGTCAGGTATTTTGTTTCAACAATGAGAAAAAAGTAACCAAGACAATGTCCAACTAAATACAAAACCTAAATCTCATGATAAAATAAAACTACTTCTCCTTCACATTTTGGTGAGCAATGGATAAGGACACAATGGGTTTTATGAAGAATGTTTTATTTTAGTTTTATAAGAGTTTAATTTTGACAATATGGAAATTTGTAAGAAAAGAGGTGGGACAGCACCATTTCATTCAAACTAGTTTTATTTTTATTTCCTTTAGCATGAAAAGAATTGAACATAAAAAATAACCTAAAGGAGATTTTAAAAACTTTCTGTATATGGACATATACTACATACAGTTTTTCAATTTTTAGAATAAAAGTTTAGCCTAAAGATATAAGCACAAAACTATATATCATAGATGTCCATTGCAAAAATTTTAGTACTGTAAACCTAATAATAATTAATAAGGAATCATTTATTTAAAACATGATAAATTTAAAAAGTGGGGTATTAAGCATTTATGATGTGATAGATTATATGTGCTGGCACATTATTAATTCAAAGAAACAAAATTTTATGTTACTCTTTGTTTCTATACATTTAAGTGTGATGTGTTCCAGCACAAAAAGATCTCTTGGAAATA
>RJWT010008249.1:0-26542 GCA_004365215.1 Cuniculus paca | reverse complement strand
CCACCACCTTCTTCTTCATTTAAATTCTTTTTATTCTCTTTGTGGGCTTCAAGTCATATTTTAGATTCTTCCTTGGTTCAGGGGACCCAGTTCCTTCCTTCTTGTCCTCTCCATGATGTTATATTCCAGCATCTGAACTGTTTCTCTCAGAGAGACTGTTTACTCTGCTGCTTACTGTTCCGCCATCTTTAGCTCCTCCTTCTAGGAATGATTCTTATAGTTTAAAAGTGAGGAATAGTCTAAAAGAAATATGCACCATGCAGTAATTGTTGTCAAGTACTTTTAGATGAAATTTAGGTTGCACATTAGTTCTGTTTGGAACAATATCCAATTTGGTTGTCAAGAAAAAAAATTAAAAGTGAAGTCCTCAGGTTTAAATTCTAGACCGACTACTGAACAGTAGTTCTTAAGGAAAGTACTAACTGAAACTTCTTCCTTCCCTGTAAAATGGAAATGCCATTTTCCTCACAAGGGGTGAGTGGTAAATAAAATGTTGGAACTGCTAGTGAAATCCTCCTCTTACTTAACAAATTCTGAAGGGTGACAGAAATTGATAGGGAGTTCACATAATTTTAAATCATGTTGACTGAAGACCCCAAGAATGGAGATATCTATATATATCTCTCTCATTGTTCAATGATGTCAGAGAATGCCAATGCCATCATAATGAAGAATAAGGAGAAACGGGGTGCATTTAGAATTGTGAAAGTCCTTCATGAGACTGAAAAACCAGAATTTACTCACCCAGAGTCATAGCAGGAAATAAATTCCTCATTCCATGCTAGGAGCTGAAATAAAGGCCCACAATTAGAGGCTTGGCTGCCTATAAACACAGAAGCCATTTCATCCTGTTTACCCAATGGAATCTCATTCAATGAAAGGTAACACTTGTTATCTTTTGTTTCAGAAGTCATAAAACACTTGAGAGGCTGAGCCAGAAGGATTGCTGCAAGTTCGAGTCCAGCCTGCACTACATAGTGAGACCCTGTCTCAAAAAAACAAAGTCACAAAACAAAAATTTCTCTAAAGGGAGGCCAGGGATAGAGCTCAGCGGCACAGCACCTGCCCAGCAGCAAGGTCTTGAGTTTGATTCCCAGTAACAAAAAAAAAATTTCTTTAAAGGAAGCACTTCTGTCCACAGGCCATAAACAAAACCGTTTCACCAGAAAACTTCTTTTGAAGAGATCTCACAAATTTAAGAATCACAATGATGTTAGGCATCAACAGATGGCAGAATTCTTAACCAGATGAGACACAAGGAGTATGTATGTACTTATTTAGAGTGTAGTTCAGCCGGGTCTTGTTTGCAGAGATCCTCTTGCTTCAGCCTCCTGAGTGCTGGGATTATAGGTGTGCACCACCATGCCTGACCAGAGTTTTAAATGTGTATTTAAGTGCTCAACACCATGGGAGGACTAAAATCCGTGAGAACAACAGATTATGAAAAAGAACAGATAAAAACAGAATAAAACAGTTCTTGAAATAAAAATTTATTTAAATGGGTTAAACAATACTCTAGATTCAGTGGATTAAAAGAATGACATGAGGAATTAATCTAAAACAGTATGGAGAGATTAATGAGGTCTAAGGTGATAGATGTTAAGGCATGCAGACTAACACTAGCCGATTAAGAAAAAAACAGGAACAATATTTTAAGAATTAAAAATTTACAGAACTGAAGATACCTTTTTCATTTTAAGTACTACAGTGAGCTCCTTTCTGCTGTTGGCTGTGTGCTTACCTATAATGAAATTCTTTCGGCTTGTTGGAAACAAATTCTTAAGTGATAAATGTTAGTTTCCTCTCAAATACAGCTTCTTTATGATTAAATGTTTTAAACCACCCCCCACCTCCAAAATCTGTTTTTGAAAAGTTGCTTCTGGGACTTAAGTTCCACACAAATGCAGCAAGTGTATTCAATAAAACCCTTGACTGAAACAACAAAGCAACTATTAAAAGACCCCAAAAGGAAGAAAATATAAGGTGACCTAAGCAGTCTGGGATTAAGGAATGACCAGGCAGAAGTTTCCTTGTTTCATTTTGCTTCCTTTTTACTTTTTCCATCCACTTGGCTTGAAAACAACCCGAAAACATCAATAGATGCAGGCAGAGAAAAAGAGCCTACCCTCACAAGCCAAAGGAATGGGAAAGCCGTAACCCTGAAGGAGGAGATTCATTTGATTATACTCACCCTACTTCCAGACGAACACCATGGAAATAAATCCATCTCTAGTCACTGGATCTGGCTGCTACTATGGGGTAGAACTCTGCCCCACAATGAGTGACCAGCTGTAAAGTGATAGTACCCTACCAGTCCATTCTAACTAGAGGTTGAGGAGTAGTAGGAAGAGGGGGGAGCTTGAGAAAGGCAGTTGTTAAGTCTTTGCAGTAAGGCTTGGGCAGAACCAAGTAGGCTGTGTAACATTAACATAACACAGTAAACAAGTGTAAGTAAACTAATGCTTAGATTTCAGACTAAGAGGTAGCCCCCAAATGGAGCATAACAGAATACACTGCAAATGCTTTGAAAACTAAAACACTGAACTACAGTGCACAAAATGTAGTTTCATTTTCTTATGAAACATTTAGGAACACGTGTCTTAAAATATTCAAAATGTCCTGTATACAATGCGAAATTACTAATATCAAGAACCTTCACAAGCAAAATGAAAAAACTATGCGTGTTGGTGCATACCTTAATTCCAGCACTTGGCAGGCTGAGGTAGGAGGATCAGCGTTGAGTTTGAGGCCAGCCTAGGCCACATGGTGAATTACAGTTTGGCCTGAACTAGGTAATAAGACTGTGTCTCCTAAATAAATTAATAAAGGAACCTGCACAATCTTAACTTGAGTGAGCACCATAAAGACACGATGGAAATTGTAAAAGTGAAAAAAATACAGTTGCCAAAATAAAATCCCTGGATGGGATTACAGAATACAGATGAAGGACAATAGAATCAGTGAATTAAACCATTAGCGATTATTCAATCTGAAGAAAAAAAAATACAAAAGATCTAATATTCATGTTGTAGTACAAGAATAGGAAGACTAGAGAGATGAAAGTGTATTTGAAGAAATAATGGCTAGAAATTCCCCAAACTTGACAAAACACATACAGGGTAAATCCAAGAAACTCATTCCTTAGGCAAAACACTTAAAATATATTTATGTTTGTATACAATGCAAATGAAAAGATGATTAAGTTATCTAGGAAATACAAAGCCATTATGAGATACCAATAAACATCTTTTAGAATGGATAAAGATACAGTACTGGGTGCTGTCAAGTATGCAAAGCACCTGGCTGGCTCACATATTATGGATACAATGTAAAATGATACAATCACTCTGGGCAATAGTTTGGCAGTTTCTTATGTGCTTACTGTACAACCTGGAGTTATGCTACCGAGAAAACTTTCATATGTGCAACAATCTGTACATATTTAGCAGACTTAAAACTAGGAATAGTCCAAAATTCCTTCAATGAGTGAATACCCTGTAATACTACTTAATAAAAAGGAATGAAAACTATTTGGTATATGCAATGGCTTAGATGGAAGTTAAAGTTATGATTTCATTATCATTTTGAAGGTTAAAAATTACAGTGACACTAAACTAATGGTTGTTACAAGTTAGGGTTGGAGACAATAAAAGGATAGATACTAAGAGTTCTATAATGGGACACTGGATATCATCGTAATGGTTACATAAATCTTATATGATAAAATTTTATGGAACTGTACACACAACCAAAAATGAATTCATGTAAAAACTGGAGAAATTAGAGTGAGGTTTGTAGTTAATATTATTGCACCGGTGCCAATTTCCTAGTTTTGCCAACTTACTACCATTATGTAAGGTGCCACTATTGGAGAAAGCTAGTCTTGTTAACTTCCTGTGAATCATAATTACTTCAAAAAGTTAAAAAAAAAAACTTCTGGATCTAGATCACACATCTTTGACACTTTGTTAATGAAATCTGCCAAAAATTTAACAGTTCATATGTTTTAAGGTTACTTTGGCAGTGGATGATACATGCAGCTTTTACCGATTCCTCAAGTGGGTGCTAACCAGAAAAATTCTAATTCCAAAGTATTGGAGTAATCTAGTTCACAGTCTTCCAGACAAGTAGAATAGAATTGAAATGTATGAGAAGGGATACCTCAAAAATTTCCCCTGGCATTTAGAAACCTGGCAGAGATCTAGATGGTAGCTCCTTGGAGACAAAGTATTTCCAGGAAAATCATCCATGAGATTGCTGTGTTTTCTACTCACTTATCATTTCCTGTCTATCATAATTCACTAGAGATTTTTTTTTTTCCTGTTAATCATTACCCTCAGAAGGAGAAACTGCTTTCAACTTTTGGCTGTGGTTGACAGGGAAAGTATTTCCTACAATAAAAATAAATTCACAGTTTTATCTTTTCAATTGAGTCTATCAGTAGGGCAAGTGTATATAATCTGGGATGCTCTAAAAATGAAAAGTTAATGGTATTCATAATCATTTTGGAGTAACAATACAAACTGGATCTGTCCTGGGTAAACTAGCACTTACACTGACTGTATTTCATTGTTTAGTAAGTTAATGTAAAGGTTAGTGGATTAAAACATTCATCATCTCAGTTTCTATGGAAGAATCCAGGAGTGACTGAGATGGGCACCTATTACAGGTTGCAATAAAGAGCTGAAGTCATCTTGGCTCCATGAGAAAAGGATTCACTTCCAAGCTCACTACTGATTCACATTACTTTAGTAGGAGAAACATCAATTCCTTGTTTTGTGTGCCTCTCCATACAGCTGCTCACAACGTGGTAGCTGGCTTCCTCAGTAGAGACAACACTCAAGGTGGAAGTCAGAGTATTTGCATGAACAAAGTATACCTGCATAAGAACAAAGTAACTTTGGAAATGAAATACCATCCTTTTTTCTGTATTGCTAATTTCAAGATAAACTGGGAGTATACACTTAACAGGAAGACGCCTGAGCATTGAGGCAAGAGATTGCTTACCACACTATTAACAGCTCATAGTGAATGACCTAAACAGTTAGAAAATCAAAAGGTTACTTAACATTCAATTCCATATTTATGGATAGGATGAGGAAGGAAGTAATACTTTTGTCAGGATAAGTGAAGTCATGCTGCACTAGTAACTAAAATCCTCCATGGGCTTGAAGATTTCCTTATGTTCATAAGTTGGCTAGGGCTTTGTCACTGTCATTTGAGGATCCACGCTAATAGAAAAGTTTTGCCTAGGTTGCTGCTAGTCTCCATGGAGGGCAAAAGTGAAATGAAATGCTCTGCCTAAATGTGATGCAGTGTTTCTCCTCACAGGTATCTGGCTGTATTCATAAATTTTTCATGTGACAAAAATCCCCCAGAGAAATGACTTGTGGTTTGTCTGTTTTACAGGTTTTGGTTAGTTGTCCATTGTTCTGGGGCCTGCACAAAGGCAGTACTATCATGGCAGGAGTGTGGGGCACAGAAGGTTACTTACCTCATACTGGCTGGGAAACAAATACTAGAGAGAAGAGGTGTTGATAATCCCAGTACCTCTTTAGAGGGCATGCTCCCAATGACCTAACTTCTTTCCCCTCTTAAAGGTCCCCTACGAACACCCAACAGTGCCACGGGCTGGGGAACCAAACCTTTAAAGGACAGGCGTTTGGGGGATATGCAATAAAATCTTGGTTTGTGAACATAATTTGTTCAAGAAACATGCCTGTAATCCAAGGCACTTGTACATCAAAGCAAATTTCCCCCAGAAGAAATAATGAAAACTTAAGATTTGTCCCACAACCCAAAAATATTCATATAAAAATGACACAATCATTTGTAATATGAAATAAATACAAAATAGAAAAATAAAATTAACCTGCACTTACTTTGAAAACCTTCTGACTGGTATGAGGGAGAGGAGAGGAGGGATACTGTGTAGAACGACTTTCACTATCAATAATGTAATCACTGCTGTGTGAGCTCAATGGAGTCTATTTTTGTGCAACTTTAACAAGGAATCTATGACACTTGCCTTTCACTTTTGAAGATTTCACAGAAATGTGACATTATCAAACAGACTCATCACTTGCACTGCTACAGCCTTATTTGGGTGGTGATTTTCTATAAAATTTTGTAGTTTTTCCACATTCTACAGATTTGTCTAATCTCATTTGAAGGATTCACCTGCCTTTTTCTTCTCTGCAGATGAGATCGCCATAACTTCATGCTGTTGGGAGATAATCACCTACAACCCCAAAGTGAGAGAGAACCACTAGCTCAGTTGTGGTCATGTGACATTCAGTGTTACATACAAACAGTCCACGGCAGGGCAGGCAAGAAAGCAGCAAGCCTGCCTTTTCTGTCTTTATAATTCACCTAAGCTATAAGCCTACTGATGCCACCCATACCTAATGTAGGGCTTCCCTGTTCAGTAAATTCACTGAGCCATACCCAGAACCATGCTAAATTATTTAGTGGACTAATCCAATACCACACACCTTTAGTCCCAGACTTGCATTATGCATGATCGCAAAACTAGCATCCTATGGATGACACTAGGCCAAATGCCTGTATAAGCTGTACTCGGGCTACTTGAATCAGTATTAAAGTGACCCCAGAGAAATGAAACGGGAAAGTTTCCTATGCAACCATGTACAAAAAGGGTACTCTGTGACTTTCAGGAGTTTAGTTTTAGAGCTCTGGGGTGGGATAGCTGAGATGAAATGCTCTCAAGCTATCTCTCCTTTTGTTCCAGGGCAAAGTACTTGACCTTTTAGTGACATCAATCTCTTTAACAACTGTACCATCCTTGGCAGCACCTTTAAGTAGCACCTTCAAGCATGCCAACTTTTCCCAATTTTTATATTCTGTTCTCTTCTGCTCCTGATTTTCACAGTAAATTTGGCCAAAGCAGCAAGTAATACCTATACTACTGACTGAACAAAGTTTTGCTGCTTAAACTTTCATCTGCAAGATACCTTTATACTCTTCCTCACACAAAGTCTCACGGCATACAGAACATACACAGAATTTATTGCCAGTGTGAAAAGGGTGCTCTTTAGTCCAATTTCCATTTGAGTCCATAGTTTCATCTGAACCCTCACACTCACTTTTCTTCTGAGTGCTCACTAGAATCAAACACTAAGCTCTATAACATTCTACATTTTCTCTACCCTACTTCTTTAAACTTTCTCAAACTCCTTCCATAAACCAATTTCAAAGGCTTCTGAACATATCAAGCACAGTCATAAGCAACAACCTTTCCCTTGGCACCAACTTTCAGTGTCAGTCAGCTTTCCATCACTCTGACAAATCACCTGAGACAACCAATGTAATAAGGGAGAAGATTTATTTTTGGTTCAGTTTCAGAGGTTTTTGTGCATCATCACTTGGCCCTGTTGCTTTGGGGCTCTGGTGTACATCATGGAGCACATGGTGGAAAATACCTATTCACCTCATCATGAGGGACCAAAAAAGAGACAAGAGGGTGCTATCACCCTAATATTGCCTTCAATGGCAATGGTCTAACTTTTTTCTCATCTCTGTTAACCAAAGGCTTCACCGTCTTCCATTAGCACTATGGGCTGGGGACCAAGCATTCAACACATGAACCTTAGGAGACATTCAATATCCAGACTGCTAACACTATCCAACTGGTCACATGGCCCTACCCAAAAACACAGGCAGCAAGTGCAATCCTATCATGCGCTTCTGAGGAGAAATACACCTGAACACAACCAACTAGTACAACCCACTCCCATCACCAAATATTTAACATGCATTTAAGACAAAATTAGTAAATGTACAATCCTCAAAAGCTTTTAAAACCAAGTGTTAGGATATAAAGCAACCAGAACTCTGACTCACTGCTGGAAAAAAAATATACCAGGTGTAAACTACTTTGAACATATGTACATATTTTTCTTCAATAAATATTAGTGAAACTGATGAATTTTATGGTAGGCATACATTTAATTACATAAGACTGTCAACTCTTTTCCAGGCTGACATCCATCAGTTCACAGCAGCTTTATTCCTAACAGCAAATCCCTGGAAATAATCCACAGATCCATAAGTAGATGAATAAAACTGTGGCATATCCACATAAAACAAACAACTTGGCAGAACATTCAAACTGTGGTAGACTTCAATCTGCTTTGTCTGTTGCACTGTTTTCACAATCGTGTTTAAAGAATCAATCTCAAATTACTCTTCACACAACATCTCCTTTGTATTCTAATAATGCAATCCACATTCATACTTGTTCATTTTTTACTAGCAGTCATTTGGGTTGCCTGGTTGCCGCAACTAAGCTCTGGACTTCTTATATCTAGTGATTGGTACTTAGTGATCATTTTTCTTGGTACAGGTTTGAGTTAAGCCATGATATATATCTTCCTTCAGGAATTGTGAAGGTCTGGTTGGAGGGACCAGCCTACATTCATCAGTTCCTTGACAGTGGACAAGCAACAGTAATTATTTTTGGGGTAGGCTAGGGAGGCATGGACCATCAAGCTTAATTCTCTCAAATGAGGTGTGTCTCAAAGAATGAGGAAAAGACTTGGCTAAAGGTAAGTAACAAAGAAAAAGTCTAAGAGGAACTCTACCCAGCTCTTGTAAGTAGCTAGTATAGTAGAATCCAAAGTTGTAAGTGTGTAAGGTCCTCTTTTGTCACCTAAACTGTCATACATACTATGGTTGTAAGAAAACTAAAGTTTTATGTTTAGACTGACAACTTCGGTGTTTACCTATATTCATGAAATATACTAGTATGAACAGTATTTGTTGAATAAACTATATAGCCAAAAAACCTAAGTCATATATATATATATGAAAGTAGGTGAGCATTCAAGTTGTCATTCTACCCTATTAAAAGTTCAAGTTATTTCTTCAAAGCATATTTTTCCAAACTGAAGCCTTAGAGACACCCAAATACCATGTGTTGCCCAATGCCAATTGTACCACCTATGAAATCTTGCTCAAAGAAAAATCCGTCATACTTTCAATTCTACTGCCAATTCGCAGACATGTTAAGCTACATCATAGGATTACCTCAACTAAATGTGTCAGAAATATTTCAGAATGAACAACCCAATTTTAACAAACTGCAAACAGTAAAGAAATGTGAGAAAGCCCAAAAGATAAAACATTGAGAAAATATATATACACTTAAAAACTACTTAAGAGGCACACCTAAAATTTCAGCACTTGGAGGCTGAGGCAGGAGGACTGCTTCAAGTTCAAAAACAGCCTGAACT
Organism: Cuniculus paca; assembly: GCA_004365215.1. Lineage (NCBI taxonomy): Eukaryota > Metazoa > Chordata > Mammalia > Rodentia > Cuniculidae > Cuniculus > Cuniculus paca. Next base: position 17,288 of record RJWT010008249.1, on the reverse strand, counting down.
ATATAGTGAGACCCTGTTTTAAAAAAACAAAAACAAACAAAAAACCCAAAACAATAAAAAAAGGACTTATGAAATACCAATTAGTCACAAAGTGAAGTCTTTATTTGGATCCTGATTCAGATAAAAACACCCACTTATGATATTTAAGAGAAATCCAGAGCATTTATTAGAGATTTTATGATATAAAGAAATTCTTTGTGATTTTTTTTTTTAACATGTGACAACACTGTTCTGGTAATGTTTTTTGAAAGTCCCCATTTCCTACATACCCTTTGAAATATTGATGTAAAAATATTTCACTTTAAAAAAACTTAAAAGTTAGTGAACAATAAAAAATTGCTTAGCTTTGCCCATTCTGTACAGCTGTATTTACTCGTTTCTGAGTTCATTCTGTTATACTACAATTAAGATAATACACATCATAACTCTGAGACTCACTTATTTTGCTAATACTAGTAGTAGAACTGAACAACTTCAAAGAGCTGAAACAGATCATTTCCCATACTTCATTCAACATGTTCAAATGCTATAGGAAATACAGCCCTGGGCAATACATTTTACGATTCACTTTCAGTCTCAGAAGATCCTAATTAAATGCTTCTTCACAATAAAAATGACTTCTGGACATCTTTTAAGGCTTCTGCACAGACCAGTCAGTGGTGGTGAACCTATGGCACACATGTCACAGCAGACTGTTGTCATCAATGAAAGCTCCGCCATCACAGTTACAGACACTGAAAGATCACTGTATTAAGGGCTACTCATCAACATTGAAATCACTGTCATAATCAAATCTACTATATTTCACAGAACCTGATTTCAAATTTAACCGCATGTAGGAAAACCAATGGGTCTAGTTTGCCACATATGCAAGGGTGACAACCTATGCAGCACAGAAGATCATCAAGCTTGTGGTGGAAACTACCAGTGCTAAAAGGTACACACGACTATAGCAAACTAGATATTTAGTAAGTGTTGGCCAGATACACAGACAGTTGGTAAGCTTTGAATCTAGGGTTACAAAGACTTGATCACATTAAAATTTTCTCTGGTAAAAATATGAGTATAATGGAGCAGTATCTTAAAATGTCCTCATGTCTGAAATAAGCAGCACTCATGGAAAAATGGAGCATAAGAGTTACAGATAAAAGAACATTCACTATGTTCTTTCAAAATTTACATATTCAGTAGAATTAAACATTTAAAAAACATAAAACTCAAACTGAAGATAGAATTTGTCCTTTGTGGGTAAGGTCTCACTTTACACAATGAAACTCATTCTGTATAATTAATATGCATTAGGCTAAAAAAATTTTCATTTTAGTTCTCATTACCAAAATCAGAGTCAAAATATTTCAATAAAGACATATGATGAAAACTTCAGGAAATTGATTCTTAAAAATCCATAACATAAACCATAAAATTATACAAAAGTAAAGCAAAATGAACATTTTCTGATCATAAAATATTTATTAAGGTATACTTTAAGGAATATAGTGAATATAAAATTTAGGATCACAATATGAAGCAATTTCAATCCTCTCAAAAGTCAGAACATCCCTCAATACTCTGCAGATATAAAATCACTGGTGAAACTCACTAAAAAGCAGTTTGACTAATACAGAAGTGGCTTTTCATGAACATTTACAACTAAAGCATCTGAATACCTCTTTTAACTGCAAAACCACACCACATTACACTAATGCAGCAAGAATGCATTCATATTGTTTTCATTAGTCATTAGTAGTCAACTTGCATAAAACACCAGAAGAAAAGCACAATGGAGCTCACAAAATGGGCTAAAAAATGAACCTGTTCTTGCAAAACATACTGCAATGGAAAAAGAGACATTTTAAAAAGTATTATGCATACTACAGAAGCTGCGTTCATTCCAGGAATCTCAAGTGTCATCTCCTTTTTCATAAAAATCAAATTACGAGAACCAGGCACAACTAATATTTGGGAGGCAGTGTGTAGCTAAAATTTTATTTAACTATTCAATGATTTTTAAAATTCCCATAAATCTTTTCTGTCCTGAGGTAGTTGCAAAATAAATCATAACTTGAATATCAACTAGAGCTGAGGCTTTGACTTACTCATTAAAACTAGTTGTTACTGACAGAACTACCTTTTAATAGTTAAGACAGTTGAAAAATGGGCCTCCTACTACACACACAAGATGATGGCTATGTGGGAAAGAGGAGTAGCTGCTTCAGAATGTGAGAGATATGGTCCACTGTTGCTTCCACCCTCCCCACCCACTTTAGATTCTTTATTGTCCAATAAGCCACCAGGAACTACACAGAAGTAGACTGATCATCGTCCTTTGCTGTAGCCAGGGAAGAAAAGGTCAAGTAGAGTCTGTAGAATCTCATTGGGAATCATGATGTAATTCTGGCCAAGATCTCGCCGGCAAGCAGGGCAGGAAAAAACTTGGGCCTTAAAAGAGCGCTGCAAGCAATCCTGAAGGCAAAAACAAAGGAGAAAAACTACACACAGAATGCCCAATTTCATCAGAGGGTCAAATATGGAAAAGAAACCAGTAACTTACACTTTTAAACAGGAATTAAAAACTCACTTTTTATAATAAGAGTAATGTACAGCTTTAAAGGCCTGAATATCCATTATACCATCAATAGTCAAATTCTACATGTAGTTCCACCCCTGACAAATACTGTAAGACTTCAGGTAAATGATGTAACTACTTCATGCTTCAATTTCCTCATCTGGTAAAATGAAGTAGAGAGTATGTATGGTTCCTAGCCTGATCATTTAGGCTGGACTTTAATCCCAGCTGTTTACTGATGCAGCTGGAAAGGAGAAAAAAATTCAGGATTCTATTCCTTAGAAATAAGTTACATACTTATCAAATCTCTTAACACATAATGCAACTTCTAAAAATATATTTAGGTGTACTAAATGGAGAATTAACTGTTCTCAGGCACAAAACACATATAGAATTGTTCCCATTTTTAAAAATAAACAAGTTCTGAAGTTAGGTCAGGGCATAAAACCACCATTTTGCAGATCAAGTTTCCAACCCTGACTTGACTAAAATTTTCCTTCTATACCACAGTGATAACATAATACTGAATCATGCGAGCATCCTGCCAGCAAGAATCTGTTTTAGATTTTTTTTTTTTTTTGTCTTTTTGAGACAGCATCTCACTATGCAGTTCAGGCTGGCCTTGAGTTCACTTTGGAGCCCAGGCTGGTCTCAAGTTCACAACAATCCTCCTGCCTCAGCCTCCCAAGTGCTGGGATTAGAAGGTGTGCCCCACCACGCCCAGCATTTAGATTTTATCAATTGCATGAAACTAATACATAAAACTTATAAGTTTACATAAAAAACAGCAATGTTAACCTGAGTTTCTTTTCTATTTTAGCCCTTCCTCAATAACTCCAAACACAGTACAACACTTGAAGCACTATATATTACACTTACTATTAAAATCAAATTAAAACATGCATTTACCACCAAGCTGTAATTAAGTGTGTCTTAACTGACAAGGTTCCATAACTATTCTCCTTCATGAAAAAGTTTTTTCATTTGCTAAAAACAGGTGCAGAATTTAATGTGCCTTGAGGTTTGTCAAGGGAAAAACGGGAGGGGAATTTACTTACTTTACAGACATTATGGAAGCACTCTGTTGTCACAGGTTGATAAACTAGCTCCTGACAGCAAACACACATGAAAGACTGTTCCAATTTTTTCAGAAAGTTCTAAAATGGTACCCAAGAGGAAGGAAAACAGTATTAGCAGTTCATAATATACAAAGAAATTCTAAAGGATCAAAAAATTAACTTACATTTAGTGTGTTTAATATTAAGTGAAAGAAAATTTCAACCATTTATGCTAAGCAAACATAACAGAGAGTGAAGAAAACCCATCAAAGTCCCTCTAAATCTCACATTCCAGGGATAACTGTCTTTTCACATGCACAAAACATTGGGGCTGGGGTTGTAACTCAGGATTAGAAGGAATAGTCTAACATGTAACAGGCTCCGGGTTGAATTTCCAGCACAGCATAAACAAATCAACACAACATTGATAGCTTAAAAAGGTTATTACATACTCATCTTTCCATAAGCACTAACTGCATTCTATTCCAGTATATGAATGTTATGCATTAAACATTTTACTGATATAAAACAAAATGTATTTTGAAGCTTAAAAAAAATCAAAAAACAAAAACAAAAGGGTCGGGTGAGTGGTGCACACTTGTAATTCCAGCAGTCGGAAGGCTGCAGCAAGAGTATCCCTGCAAGTTCAAGGCCATCTTGGGCTATGTAGTGAGTTCAAAGTCAACCTGAACTAAATAAATCAACAAATTTATTTCCTATGATTTTCTGTGCAATTTTGCCTCAATCCCTCAAAATTTCGTATATTGTTGGTGCTAATATTTACCTAAAGCGATAAAAAATTATAAAAAGTACAGTTACCTAAAGAAATCATATTCAAATAGACCTCTTATACTATATCTTTAAAAGCCATTACTAGTCCATGCCCTGGCTGTTCATGTCTGTTGAACTTGAAAAAAATGGTAGTTTTTTAAAAAGTTACAAAGATAACCCTTTAGTTACTTTTGATAGTGAGAGAATGTATTTTATTTTCTTTTTGTTAATAGAAAAGCAAATTTGTAAGAATTCAAGTAAAAAAATAAATGCCATATTTCAAAACATGCTCTGATACTGTTTTAAGGTATGGTAGCAAACATGTGTAATCCCAGCACTCTAGGATTCCAAAGCAGAAGGATACCAAGTTTGAGATCAGCCTGGGGAATACAGCAACTTAGTGAGATCTTGTCTCAAAATAAAAGGTCTGGGGATGTAACTCAGGGTGAAGGCCCTAGGGGTTCAATCTTCAGTGATAGCAAAAACACATCTACACGTAGATGTTGAAAACTCAAACTTTATACCAGGTACCCTCTTGCTAACAAATTACTCTGTTAACCAGAGGGTACTTGGTATACCAAGTTTGAGTTACATAGGTGTACGTAATACTGGAATTTTTAGTTCCTATGGTGTGCTAGGTAATCATCCACATGGTAGTAATAAAAATTAAAAGTCCCTAATCTCACAGAATTTATATTCTCATAAGGGAACAGACAAAAAATAAATTTCAGATAGTAATAAAAAGAAGTCAGTTAATATTGAGAGTCAAGTCAGCTATTTTAAAGGAGAGCTGGTGAAGGCCTCTGGGGAGTAGTACACTGTTTGTCTCTCAAAGGATATGAAAGAATGAGCCCCATCAAGGCAGGGAGTAGAGCTGTGGTCAGAAAGATAGTATGTGTGTAAAATTCTGGGGAGACGACTGTTTAGCACAGAGTACGGTAGTCAAAGCAGTCAAGAGGACAAGTGGGTAATAAGGGGCAGCTGCCCCATCTATCAGGGTCTTAGGAGTTATGAATTATACATATTCATTTATTTAAAAGTAATCATTGGCTAATACCTGTCTGTTTTGTTTTTCCTTTTGCTTTTGTAGTACTAAAGATCAATCTCAAGGGCATTCTACCACTAGGCTACATCCCCTCCACCATGAGTCTTTAGAGACAGAGTCTCACTAAGTTGCCCAACTGGCCTGAAATTTTCTAACCTCCTGTTCAGTCTGGGGCCTAACCACCCTGAACGCACCCGATCTCATCTAACATCCTGTTCAGCCCCTTGAATAGTTAGAAGTACACAGGCACCACCACACCTGTTGGGAAAAAAAAAAAAAAGAGAAAAAAAACTAAAGAGGTAAAAATAAATACAAAAGCATTTAAGTTTACTGACTCCAATAATTTCTGAAAGATGGTGGCACTAAAAAGAAGGATCAAGTTTTGACTGACTTTGAAAATCATACTTCACAGAATATTATTTTCCATCACTTGTTAATATTAGAACATTATTATTTAGGAAAACTTTCACATACTGGTCCTTCCACAAGCGATGCAAGAACTTCATCCCATAGTTTCTGGTTTTGACAGTCTTCTCTAATTAGATGTTGTTGCTGAGGGGTAAGCTGGAAAGCCTCAACTGCTTCTGTTGAATCTGGTGCTTTGATCACTTTGGAGGCACTTGGACACTCATCTAGATTTAGTTTTAAAACATTAATACTTCATCTTAGAAACACTATAACAAAATACTTAACTGGTACTAAAGGACTTAGCAGGAAGATACCCACATAAAACAGCTTCTGAGTTGGCCTGGAGTTTAGGATACTATTCTTGCTGTTAAGAGATCTGACATTATTAAATTACACAAAAAGACCCATCACCCACCTCCAAAACCACAAAACCTTTTTTGCTTTTAATTTCTTATGAATCTCTCAACTTATTGTAAGATTTTTCTGTATTATTTATTATTTATATGCTTATAAAATATGCACTCTGCAATCATTACCTACCATCTGAAGCTGGCCTCTTTGTAGCTTCGCTGGCCTGCTTCTTTGACTGTCCTTTAGTTTTCTTCCCTTCCTTATCTGAAGGGTAACCTGCTGGATACTGATGGGAGGGGAGAAAAAGGACAACAAAAGATTTATACTTCATAGAGATGGGAGGTTCTGGATCCTGGCGAAAAATTTTAAAGTGGGGAAGGAGTCATCTATTTTCTCAAAATTGAAAGAATTTACATAAAGAATAAACACTTTCAAAGAATTCAGACTATTAATATCTCAAATTCACTGAAAAGCCATGTAGCTTTGACTTCTAAAATACTCCATTTTATAACACAATAATATAAATTTCAGACCTAAAAGAAGAAAGAAATCTTCATGAGTTGTTACTAGGCAGCCTGAAAAGTTAAAGGAATGGAGAATCTAGATATCAAACTGAGGATCAACCATGGAGCACAAAAATGGTAATAAAACAGATAAATCAATCTAAGGCAAAAAAATTAAGGGCCAAATTTCTCATCTCCTAATACTGGAGGGTTAGGAGAAGGGGAGATTTTAGAAGATCTAAGCGACTAAACTTCTAAATGTTCTACCTCTCAAGGGTCCAGTTTTAAGGAATACCTATTAACCCCTACGTCATTGTTTTTATTTTTTTGAGATGGGGTCCTGCTATGAGACATGCGCTGGCCCTCCATGTTTGACCTTCCTGCCTTTTAGCACCTTGAGTAGTTTAGACTACAGGCATGCTTCAACAAGCCCAGTGAGCCTATGTTTTAATGGCTACCTTGGGGAGGAGGGGATGGGGAGGTGGTATGCACAACAGGATTTGACAAAATTTTTGTATTTACTTATAAAATATTATTTTGGTAATTATTTTAGTAGTTGATGGATCTTGTTTAAACAATAAATTCTGTGAGTTAAAAACAAACAAACAAGCAGACTTCCACTAAAAGATACACACTCACCTGCCTGGGAGATCACACTTGCCCATAATTCAGCCCCTACACATGCAATGTGGGCACAGCTAAGGGAAATGACAAAGCTGACAGTCTTTACAGGAAGCACAACATGGAGAATTATGAGGGATGAACTCAAACCATGCTCTGAAGTCAGTGGCAGAGAAAAAGTTTCAGATCTACAGGCAGTGAAGAGGGGAATGCAGCCTTACCACCCTGAAGGTATACAAAACCAACAAAGTCTTCTATGGGTTAACAGCTGAGCATGAGCAAAGGGGAAAAAAAGGCAAACCACTGAAAGTGACAGCAGCGCAAGTAAGCAGCTTTGTGGGGGAAGAGAGAAAAGGGATGAGGAAAAGTGAGAAGGGTAAGAAGCAGACCAGTTTTATCAGCCATTTCCCCACCCTTCCCCTACACAGACATTACCTCTGTGCCTTTGAGGACAGATGTCCCTTTGCAAGGTCCCCTAAACCTAAATTTCATAAATCCTACTCCCTCACATCTCAAGTCACTTCCTTACTGACCTGGAAATATTCTACTTTTCATTATTAACTCCAGCATTTTCTAACCACAACATGTGATCTTACAGGCATTAGATCCCTAGGATGTTACCTGCTTACTTTTCCTTTTGTATACCACATGATGTCCTTCCTCACCCCTTTGAGTCCACTGATCAACTGCTCTGAGTTAGCGTTAAGGCACATAATAGAGATGTGTATTTTTAAGAACTTATGAGCATCTTAGACAACGTAACCTAACCTGTAAACGTAGACATAATCTCCTTGATCGCTCTATTCCTTCTGAGGTCCAAGGTGCAGGTTCGACATCATCTCTTCTTAAAAGGTAGCGCCAAACTAAGAATCCATGACTGGATGAAATCTCTGGCCAGTATTTCACCACCTACAGCATAATATTTCAGTAGTACATTGAGATATAAAGCTTAGATTTATTCATAATGGATTCATATTAGAGGTTTAAATAAGCTTGTCAGAATTAATGTCAGAAGGTACTTGCTTTACTGTAGGTATAGTAAGTTAAGTCAAGAATATGGATTAAAACAGTTTGACTTTATTTCCTATTCAGATAGGTCCCATAAAGATACAATAGCCTATATTTAGCATATTAACAAAATTGTGCTCATTAACATATTTTTGCATACTATGTAGATAAGAATGGTGGTAGTTGATTTTTCTTTTTTTGGAGTACCAGGGAACTCTCTTATGCCCTCCCCTTTTTATGAGCAGAATATATTTATTGAGAGAAAGAAAGCTTCTGTCTGAGAGACAGAAGAGGTCCTGAGTGAGTTGCCAACGATGGTTATTTCTAGGGACTTTTATACAGTAAAACCACAAGGCAAGACAGGCCCAAGATGGGGAAAATCTGGGGACTCCTAAGGCAGATGGGCATGAGGTAGGACAGAACTATGGTCAACCAATAAGATTAATTGTTCAGGTAAAACTGACCAAATCAGGGACAAATGGGGAAGTGAGTCACATAGCAAGCGGACATTCTTACAGAATAATGGATGTCCCTATTTTTAAGCAAAGGATAATAATCTATTTTTAATATTATGTGTTCTGCTTTCAAAATCTTTTACAATCATTAAAAGCATTCTGAAAAGATAAAAGTCAAAATCTATAATAGGCAAGTTATTTAAGTGGTTTGATCATGGAGAATCTACACTTAAGAGAACCTTAACTCAGTATAACTTTGCCCTTAGGAACTTGTAAGCTTTTTTAATTTATTTTTTAAAATTTTTTGGTGTCAGCGATCGAACTCACAACCTTGCGCTTGCCAGGCAGGCACTTATGCCACTGAGCTAAATTGCCAGTCGCCATAAGCTTTTTTTTTTTTAAAAAAGGACTGAAGTATAGAAGTTAAGGGTAACTCTTTGTGTACTGGTTATGTTTCAAGTTATTTCCAAGACTAACTGGAAATATTTTACTTTTTGCTGAAACAAAAATGAAAGTGGAAATACAAGTAAGATGGCCTCCTTCTTCCTCTAGCCCACCCACAAGTACCCTAAGGTGACCCTTTCTTGAAAGCCCAGGAAGAATGACTAACAAGATGTCATGCCAGATAGAGCACCTTATAAATGCCATCATATCTGTTGCCTTCTTCAGGAGCATATTTGCTGATCTTCCTCCCTTTAAAACTGCGTATCACTCTGACTGGCTTACCAGCTCTCCAATTCCGAGACTCTGCTCCAATTTTATCATCCAATGGAGCATCACAGTTTAGGGCCAATGCCCTAAAAAAATAAAACAAAGTCTTTATACCAAGTAATCTTTCTTTGAGTATATAATCGAGTCATTAGCTCAATTAAAAGGTGAATTATGCCTTACCTGATGGTTAAGAGTCTATGATTCTTTCCATATTATTCCAGATAATAGGATTATGCTTTCCCCCACCAGCAGAGAAGACAAATCAGTTTTCTGATGTCATCCCCAAGCCAGGGGATTGGTTCTCAGATAGCCTGTAGGGTTCTTCTGAAAGTAATAACATCTGTGCCACGTATAATAGAAAACAACTAAAAATACATGGAATGTTCTTTAAATAACGGTTGTTGAGGGAAGGGAGAACGTTGGAAAACTAAAGCAAGTGATTGTTTTAATAGTTATTTTTGATAAGGGGGGAAGTAAATTGCTGGAATGATGCAGAAAAAAATTTGAAAAAATAAATTTGTCAAAATTTACAAATGACCTTTCAAGGTCTACTTTCCACATTCCAGACAATAGAGATTTCTAAGTTTTAAGAACAAAATGCAATATAAGAATATTCTTTAAAATCCTCCATGAAAAGGTAAATTTAAATAAGACTCAGGCATCAAAATGCTTGTGCTATATCATGACAATAAAGAGCTGCTGGCTGCTTGGGATTACTGTTACTGATGACAGAGATAAGGAGGAACACCAATTTGGAAGGAGCATCTGACTTAGTTTAAAGAAGTGTATGTACTCAGTTATAATGAATCAGTGAGCTTATTGATGTTACAAGATCTTTGGTGGGAAAACCTACTTCCAACAAAAATACTACAATCTACGAAAAAAAATTAGTATTTTCCTCTAAGATACCCACGTCCTAACATAAGCAAGAATACTACTCTGAAAACGCACAAGGTTAAAAAAAAAAAAACTGTACCAATTTTGGTGAAATCAAGTATGATACAAAGTAGTTTTTCAGGGTATACTTATTTTATGCAGGTTGAAATTTAAATGAAGATCTTAGTACTATGACTAACCTATTGAAAAGGAATCTCGACGATAGTTATTTTTTGAATCAAATGAATTTATTCTGGTTTTTTGTTTTGTTTTTAAAAATAACTTTTATAGCTGTAGTCAAGGAGTAAAGTTCTTACCAAGTCATCTTTTTATCTAACATGGGAGCTAATTTAAAACTTTGGTGTAAGATAATATATCCATCAGCTCCAGGGATAGTGTATCTTACTTGTGGAAAACCTACCAAGATTATTTCATCTTAAAGAACTAGTATAAGTAATATCTTCATGTTACTGAGTGAACATGCTTTGAATCTTATAGGTACTTTCTTTCAGTCATAATTACTGTAACTACTAACTAGCAATGTTCACTCACTTCTAGCTTCAGATACATATACATGCTATTCAAGGATGTGAAGAGTCCAAAAGGATGAAGCTAGATAGAGTAGCAACAAAGTTGTTCCATTGCTCTCTCTGTAGCTCAACCAATCAGTTGCCTCTAACTGCCCTAATAAACGATGCCCAGGTTACCTTGTTGCCCTCTTCAGTTTCTTAAAGTGAAAGATCTGGGAAGAAATAGGAATAAACTCAGAAGCAAGAAGGTATCCAACTTTTTCTCAGGAGAGAAGCAAAAGTGAGTTTCACCATACATACATTGTTTGGGGAAAATTTATATTATGGGTCAGAAGTAAGGGCCTTTTACCTCAGCTTACGTGTTCATGAGACATAGGTATCTTTGCCCTAGAGATCTTACAATCATAAGGCATATCTGTAGCTAACTATATAATCAACTGGATGTTTAAGTCTATATAAGACGACAATCCTAAATTGTTTTCAATTAATATTTCATTTTCACAACTCTCCTCTTTATAGCAAATATTCACTCTGATCAATTATTTTGTAAAGAGACTATACAGTATGTACTTAAATTGTCCAAAAGTTTGTAATCTACCATGTATACTGTAAATAAGTAGTTATGAAAGAAGTTTCCATCAAGCAAAACTGTTTATTAACAGGAAAATACAAATTTCAGATCTGACAACTTTAAAAAGTCCCTTTGAAAATTTGAGATACATTTTCATTAACAAAAATACATCAAACTATTTCTAACTTCTTTTATTCATTCTGAAGAGCTGCATCCTTGACAGAAAAAGAGTATGTAGAGACTGGGCTCCTGCCTCAGGAATGCTTTCACCAGCAAATCTGACCTGTCTCCTCTGCTGGTTCAGTAAAATAATCCTACTGTCAGAAATAATATACAAGACATAAAAACAGATTCTATGTAATTCGGTATGCAATAAAGTGTTAAAATCATATTCTTTAGTTCACACGGTAATCACAAATTAAAAAGATGCTACTTACAACCGAGTGATTTAGACACAAAGGAAATAATACTTTTACTCAATTAATACAGAAAATACTCTTCATGATATAAGAATGTTTAACCATGTGCTTGTTTCATATGGTTAAAAATTTTAACGTGACAAATTAAACTGCGGTTTTACTGTTAGTCTGGATTTGTTTTCTAATTAATAGTAGCATACATTTACAATAAAATATTTTGAAATCACTGTTTTGTATTCTGTATACATAAATACCGTATATTAGAATTCTAATAGTTGGATGTCATTAATACTTGTACACAAAGCTCAGCACAAGGTGGCTGTTTTGTAATGCTGTAAAAAGATTTAGTTCAAAAGGATCACTCTGTATCTAAACAAATTTTCCCTTTTAATAACATTTAGATATTAGAATTCAAAAAAGTATCTTCAATGTAGGTATGATTTCTTATATTTCCTCATGCACATGTGGCGTGCAATCATAACCCTATTTACTATTAATGAGTCTCTAAGAATTTTACTACTTAGTTTCTATTAAAAGATGATCTATGTTGAGAAGAACATCACAGTGTTGACTAATGGGGGTAATAAACAAGCCACCTTATTCTGAATTTCACTTACATTATATAAGTTTCTTTCTTTCAAAAGTGACATGTTTTCAAATGGATAGCATGTGTATTAAGAAATACTAGAAATTGTGGCATTAAAAAAAAACAGTACAAAGAAATAGGATCCTTACAATTCTATAATAAAGGATTGAAATTTCATCTTTAACTCCTAATTTGAGATTCTCCTCTACAATCTAAATTGCCAGTCACAATCCTATAATAAAACATTTATATAGCATTCAAATTTAAAACAGTCTTTACAAAAGTACCTGTTCATATTTGTTAATGTCTGATCTGCTGATGGTGCGCCAATTCTTTTATTACCAGCAAGATTTTTACCACCACTTCCAGTGTATGTAAATTCATCACCTCGGTCCTATAGAAAAAAATGTTTTTACATTAAGACACCTAAACCCAAGTATGATTTTCTGATTCTTATTTCAGAATAAGAACAGTAGGCTAGAATATTATGAATTGATATACTTTCTCACAGTATTTACCAAAATCAGACAAAATTAGTGTAATCTTGTGTAGTAGCCCTTCAAGTTGTATCACTAGACCTAAAGTTTTCTTAAAAATTCCAGTTTCTGCCATCTCCACACACGTTGGGTCTCATGCTATATATGCAGCCAATTTATATCATTTTATAAGATAAGATTTTAGGGACTCAAGATTTTTTATATACTTTAATTCAACATTAACTAAAATTAACATACCATTGCCACATTGTCAGTTCTTTATAGATAATGCCACTTTTTAATTTACAAAAAAATTTTTTTGGGAACCAGGTCTCACTATAGTCTAGGCTGGCCATGAACTCACTGCGTAGCCTAGGCTGGTCTCAACATTGCAGCAATCTTCTTGCCTCATTCTACCTAGTACTGGGATTACAGGTGTGGACCACCATTCCCAGCTGACAGTGCTACTTTTTATAGACACTCCATAACTATACTCTCAGTTGTTACCTATACCATACCTAAGTTTGTTGCCATAGTATTCAAATTCTGATGTTGATTTCAAATAAATTCTATAAAGCAAGTTTACATAGAAACTCTTTATTACAATTCTAAAGAGCGCAGTACATTCTCTACATTTTATACTCTTAGTTCATCCGTAACAGTCAGACAAAACAATCATCTATTAAAAATAAAATTGCAAAACATTTGAAAACTAAAAGTAGTATTTAGTATCTACTAAATACTGAGGGGAAATGTCAAAAAGGAAGCCATATAAACCAGTTCTACTATTATTTCTGAAGTAGTTACAAATTTATATGGATATTACTAAGTCTCTAGATGATTTCAGTATTCAAAGCTGAAAAGTAATGATTAGTATATTAATTCTACTAACACCTAACTAGTGATCCTTGTTTAATGCAAAATCATTTTAATTAATTCAGATTTTAATTAGACAGTAGTTTTCTTTACTGAATTCTCACTCTGTAAGTCAGTTAGTTGCATCTTTCTTTTTTTTTAAGATTAAAAGCCTAAAAAGCCTAAGAAGTGAGGTGTGGTGACATACAACTGTACGCCTAACCGTTCATTAACCTGAGGGAGCAGACTGACAATGCTGGTCAGCTTAGTCACCTCAGGGAGACCCTGTCTCAATAAACCTGGGCATGGTGGAACATGCTTGTAATCCTAGCACTCTGGAACACTGTGGCAGGAAGATCGTGAGTTCAAGCCCAGTCTGGGCAACTCAGCAAGGCCCTGTTTCAAAATAAGAAGGGATGGGGATGTGGCTCAGTGTGTAGGTCCTGGGTTCAATCCGCAATACACATGTGCAAGGCCCTGGGATCAATGCCTAGTAATGTATTTTTTAAAAAGCTTACCTAAAACTTAAATCAGTTTTTATTGCTCCAAAAACATTGAATTCACTTTTTTTTGACCTAACACTGCGATCTCTATTTTTAAAAAATAAGGCATTAAGAATTTCATTTTTTGATGTATTCCATGTGAGGAATTTTAATAAGATCTAGAGCAGTCCAGAACACTTCTTAAATTGATCTTGACTGTGGTTACTTGGACTGATTCTATAATACTCATATTTGTAACTGTTAAATTTTCAAGTTATAATCACAGGAGTGTTACCAAGAAAAAAATAGTGGAGCTTAGAGCACCATAATAAGAACAATCTAAGTTAAATAACATTTAAAACGCTAAAATGAATCATTTCTGGTTGTTTTTCAGTCAACAAATGACCATATATCATCAAGGATCAAGAAAAACGTTTAAATGTCTCTCTACACTGACTCCACTGTGCTTCAATTACTATACCAAACAACTTTCTATTATCACAGAGGAAAAAAGATTTGTCACATTGTCAGAGCTCAGACAACATCATTTCAGACTAGTTTTCCTATTGAAAAATAACCAGCCTCAATTTGCTGCATCTTCTAGTCTATAATCCATTAAACTGTGCCCCTAAGCAGTAACCTAAAGAAGACTGCTGCCTAGGAAAAGCCCTCTAAAAGAAGCTGTATCTACAAAAGGGATGCAATTTCCCAATCTCTTCTTCCAAGGTGCTAGAGCACCTGCTTACGACCATTTGGGTGCTGCCAACTCCAGCCGTCAAACTAATCACGTAAGATTTCCCCTTCCAAATCTTGTCAACCTTTCCTCTAAAGGCTATCAGAGTAAACCATCGTAAAGCACAATTAAAATGCTTAACGCTTTACCAAGGCACTATTAATGACACTTTACATCAAGGCTGTCTACAAAATCGCCAAAATCTTTGCCAGTTTCTATCTCCTAAACACCCTTTACATGTCTGCACAAAGGGGTATTACTGCAGCTACTACTGAGAACACCTACCTTTCCCTTAACATGTATGTGGGGATAGACAAAGCATTTTGCATGTGATCATTTAATTCTTACATCAAGACCAAGAGGTTAGTGTATATACCTTATTTTACAGATAAGGCAGTGGTTAAGGAAGTCGCTTAAGGTCTCATGGTTAGGAGGAGATGGCTCCTGGACACATACTCGAACAGCGTATCTTCAGAATGTTAGGACCACTGTGGAAATTATTTCTCCAGACAACTGTGTTTCTCAAGAAAAGTGACCAAAACACAGGACACTAAAACCTTCCTTTCACTCATTCTCAAGTTGCTAGACCAAATATTAAGTAATTTAGCAGGTATGCAAACATTTTGTATTCATTCATACAAACAGGACAAAAAGTCACTGACTACATAAATGTTACATCAAATTTGAGTTTAAAAACATCTTATCTTGAATGAGGAAAAAAAAGCTAAGTTTTCTATACCTGTTCCTATTGCTATGACTTATCTAATATAGGTCAAAAAGTTCAAAATGCTTATAAAATATATTGACACCTCCAGATACATCTTAACTGGCGATTTAAGCCTGCATGTAATTTTGGTCAAAAAATAAAATTCTTCCTTACATTATTTAACATTTAACTACTAAAGAAAACTAAGATTCTGTCTCTCCTGTTTTAATGTCTGACTAGTAACTACACTGAAAAGATGGAATAAAAAAGGAAGTAATAACACCCAGTCCTCCGCTTGTGGCACTCATTTTCAGCACTGCCGCGACAGGTCAGATATATTTCATAGACATAAAGTAAGAATTTTCTCAGAGTACACAACTAACATTTGAGTCCTTTTTACATTTTTTGGGTGAGGGCAGTACTGGGGATTAAACCCAGGGCTTTCACACTAAGTTAAATCCCTAGCCCCTTTTAATTTTAAGATGGGGTTTCACTAAGTTGTCCAGGCAGGGCTCCAATTCGAGATTTTCCTGTCTCAGCCTCCCTGGAGTGCTGGGATTGCTGGTATGTGTCATTATGCCTGGCTACACTGACTCTTTGTAATTTACCCAGGATTCCACAAATTATCCATTTAATAAAACTGTCTAGCAATAAAGTATTAATATGCTTTCTATTTTACATACTGGAAAATCGAAGTTCAGTGGAATTTAAAAAATTTGGCTAAAGTTTCACGAACAACAAAAACCAAAGTCAAGATAAAAAAAAATTCTCAGATGCAAAAAACAAATTATAAGATGACCCTACACTCTCCACTTGTTATTTCATCAGAGTTTTTCAAAAGTTCTATGGGCTCACTACATAACAATATAAAATCTTAAGTATTTCTCACAAACATTTAAAGGTACAGCTTTGATGAATTTCACAAGAAATTCAGAGAAGATTTAATGCCAATACTCCTCAAATTCTTTAATAAAACAGAAAAGGAAGCAATTCTCCCTAACTCATTCCTGGATGCAAGTATTACTCTGATACCAAAACCAGAGAAAGACCCAACCAAAAAGGAGAACTATACACCAATCTCCCTAATGAACAACAATGCAAAAATTCTCAATAAAATACTAGCAAATATAATGCAGCAAATCATTAAGAAAATAATAATCATGATCAAGTGGGATTTATCCCAGGAATGCAGGGATGGTTCCATGTACCGAAATCAATAAATGTAATACACCACATCAAACAGAGCCAAAGACAAAAATCACATGATCATCTCAATAGATGCAGAAAAAGCTTTTGATAAAATCCAACATTTGTTCATGATAAAAAAAACTCTATAGAAAATTGGAATAGATGGTCTCTACCTCAATCTGATAAAAGCCATCTATGACAAACCAACAGTTAACATTATACTAAATGGACAAAAACTGAAAGCTTTCGTGCTAAAAGTCAGGAACAAGGGCCGGGGATCTAGCTCAGTGGCCTAAGCGCCTGCCTGGCAAGCGCAAGGTCGAGAGTTCAACCCCTGGTGCCTCAAAAAAAAAAAAGTCAGGAACAAGA